>JABUQX010093570.1:15000-27376 GCA_015478945.1 Trachelipus rathkii | reverse complement strand
TGTGAGATGGTGAATATAAATATATATATATAATAAATATAAAATATATATATAATATATTATATATATATATATATATATATATATATATAATATATAATATATATAGTATATATATATAATATTATATATTATATATATCATTATATATAATATAAGAGATATATATATATAGAGATTATATATATATATATACTATATATATAATATAATATATATAATATATAATAATATTATATATATATATATATATTATATTAATATATATATATATATATATATATATATATATATATATATTATATAATATATATATATATATATATATATATATTTACCATCTGTCCACGTAGGTAATATAAGTGACGCGTGGATCTTAGTGCTTGATTCTACTTGCCTCACTGCATATATATATAATATATATATATATATATATATATATATATATATATATATATATATTATATATATATATATATATATATATATATATATATATATATAATAATATATAATATTTATATATATTATATTATATATAAAATATATATATATAATTATTATTATTATATTATATTATTAATATTATTATCTATTATAATATTTCGGTATTAAACATGTGGAGCATTAATAGCAAGTAACTGCACGAAATGCTGCGCACGCAGACAAAAATCTCTCTCTCTCTCTCTCTCTCTATATATTATATATTATATATATACTATTATAATAGTATATATATATATATATATATATATTATATATATATATATAATATATATATATATATATAATATATATATAATATATATTTATTATTTATTATATATTATATATTATTAAATTCGGATTAAACATGGAGCTATAATAGCAAGTAACTGCATCGAAATGCTGCGCACGCAGACAAAATCTCTCTCTCTCTCTCTTATAATATAATATATAATATATATAGTATATATATATAATATATAATATATATATATATATAATGATATTTATATATATTACCAATAAACTACAGGTCTAGAATAGATGATTATACCTATATATATACTATAAATATAATATAATATTATATATAATATATAATACTATATATATATAAATATATATATTATTCTTCTATTATTATATAATATTATTAAATTATTAAACATCGATTCTCAATTTTTCTTATCTATACCTGAAAATTAAATTATCATATTCTCGTCAAATCATAGCGTTGGCGCGTGTGGGTAAAAGTAGGGATTGCCTTGGTTGAGTGAGCGGTCGAGTTTATTTTTGAAAGTATGACCTGGATAGAACTCGAAGCGGTGAAGACGTTAAGGCTTGGAGGTTGTAAGGAAGGTTAAGAACAGATGAAAAGGGACGGTGAAAAATCGTTGAGTTCATGGACCACGGTGTGGGGTTGTCGTGTGGGATCTAAGATACAAGTACGCCAAAAGCTCCCCAGTAGCGACATCCTCGCGGCGTAAGAACCCACACTGTGCAGTGCTAGGCAGGAATGCACTGAGTTGGGTGCCGTGATCCCTGGGGTCGGAGTTGCGAACCATGTCTGCACTATCCCTTCGTAAAGAATCGTTACGTCATGACAATAGTCTGTTCTTTGATAGGGCCCATATTACGCACCGAATCCTGCATGGTGAGCATGAGAGAGAGAGAGAGGAGAGAAGATGAGGAGGATGTGAGAGAGAGAGAGATGGAGGTGGGATGAGGGCTGTTTCTAAGATAGCTTGAAGTTGAAGGTGCTTTTTATATGTATATGTATGCAAGAATATGATAAGATTTCGATCCCTAGGCGTAAGTGTAATTAGTTATCGTAACTTATTCTAAAAAAATTTTAGCTTGCGTTAAGTTTTGCCAAAATAGAGCGTTTAGTTCAAATTAAAGATACTCACAAGCATTGAGGAGAGAAGCCTTCAGATGGCTTTGATTGTGTCCGAGGAAATGCAGTGTCATCTATTCCATGCTGTTTAATATTACCCACACAAAAATGGAGCTGTGTATAATATTTATTCTAAAAACTAGGCGAGAAGTGAAAGCGGAATTTAAAATAAATATATATATATAGTATAATATATATATATATAGTAGGGTATATATATATATATAGTGGCAATATTGATAATTTAACTTAAACGTAAGGCTGTCGCCTGTCACGTACTAAGCAAGCCCCTTGCTATATCTCAAAGGGTAGCCTCAAAAATATATATATAATAAGTGAGTTCTCTCTCATATTACAAGGCCATATTAATAATATTATATATATCTATATAAATGTATATAAAAAGTGTTATCTATATATATATATATATAGTATATTATATATATTCAGAATATAATTCCAGGAGTATACCAAGTGACAATATAAAAGTTACTATATAATATAGGTATCATATTAATAGGTAAATAATAATTCGGGCTCACCATAAAAAGTATGATATATAGTCCGTTAACATGAAAATTTTTACCATTTATTGCCATGATATTTAGGGTTCAATAATTATCGATCATTTGTAAAGATACAGATATTAATGAAAATTAGGCAGAAAACTCAAAGATCATTTATAATTTCGAGGCTTCTTATCAATTTTATAAAATATTTTAGATTTATATAATGTTTTCTTTTATGTCGTTTATTTTGTATAATAAATACTTATATATATATATAAGTTTAAATATTTAATATGTTAAGTATATTGGTTGTATTGTATATTTTTTAGTTATATAATATATTTTGATTAATATGATGTGTAATTATTATATTATAGTATTAGGTTAGCGTATACTATAATATGGTGATTGTGATGATATAGTAGGCTCATATACATATAGAATTATATATATAGTTATATATTATAATATTATCTAATATATATGTTATAAGTGTCTTATATTAGTGATATATTATATATGATAGGTATATTATAATGCTACTCTGAATGCCATAATAGTGATAATTATAGCTTATCACTCGATCATAAAGATAGGGGCTAGTTGTTAGGGCTATATAGTAGTGGGATATCAAATTTTATTGTTAAAACACATTTGATTTATTATGGGTTTAATATTTTATGGTATTATGATGTGTTAGGTTAGTGTAATATATTAGCTTATTCTCATAGAGACATAAGTATTAATTTTGCACAAATCACGTGGTAAATAAATTAGGATGTTAAAATTTTCTTGGGAGAGTTAGGGATTTAAATAACATAGATAAAGTCTTATGGAGATTCTATTCAGTCGTTACGAGTTAATTTTACTGTAAAGGCCCTTTTTTTCAGAATATTAGAATAGGGAAGAGGAAAATCTACAAAGAATGATTATCCTACGATTAGACGTATATCTTCGCGAATGATTAGTGTTTGTTAATTTTATTGTTTTTCGCTCTTTGCTGTTTACTTTAGGTGTGGTGATAGGTTCTTAAAATTTTTTGTTTGGCTTCCCTTTGTAAATCTCTTTCTTGATATGGTTGAGATGTTCATATTTTTATAGTTGGCGGAGGAATTTAGTTTGTAAGAAGACTGGAATAAAGATAATTTTGTTTCTGTGTGGTTAGAGATGGTTGGGGGAGCAACATAGCGTAATATGGACTTCTTTGATAGAGTAGAGAGCTGTTTAGGGTTTTTTTGCAATTTTGAATTTGTAATTTTCGATGTTATTTGGCTTTTGGGCAAGATCTCCTGTTGCTTAGTTTGCACAGATAGGTTGTAATATTAGGTGATGGTTGTATGATGGTGGGTATGATTTTTGATTTTATAATATGTGTAAGTTATCCTACGGTGTAGAGTTGTTGATTACTGGTATGGTAGTTCTTATCTGATGGTGGTGATAAATTGCTTATCTGGATTGGTAATAGAGGTTTGGATGAAATGTTGAGTGCTGTGTTTGATTATGGTTTACATTATTTGATGTGTTAATGATGATATGGATAGGGTGGGTGATTATTATGTTTGTGTGCTTTCGATGAGGTATGTAGGACGTAATTTGGTATTTGGGCAGTTTGTGGAAGGTGTCATGATGTTTGTTAGATAGGTTTGTGTAAGTATTTGAGTGATGGCGATTCTGAGGTCGCTATGTTGAGTTACCAACACTGCAATCACGTAGCGGTAGATGCCAGATGTGGAACGATTAGGAGGGTGTAACGGCAAGAGATTTGTGATAAGGATTATGGGGCAGTAGTGGTCTTTAAGCCATTGAAGAGGAAATAGTTGCTTTTGTAAACACCTTGTTTTAGTGGTACTATTTTTGCTTTTTTGTGGTTAAGTTAAAGATGTGTGGATTCAGGGTGAGAAAGTGATGTATTGTGCCTAGATTTAACAAACCATTGAGTATTGGTTTGTATAAAATTATTGAGATTTTGAATTAGTAGAAGAAAATTGTATGATTTTGATATAGTGTTAAAAGTATTTGTTATCTCTTTAATTAGTAGTGAGAGAAAGGATTTGGATATGAGTAGATATTTGGTTACGTGGAGTTATGGTTAGCCTAGTTCGAAGAGGGGAAAACGAATCAATTGGTGTGTGATCTCTCAGATTGTATTTTTTTTTGTTGGTAATACTCATGGGACAGATGTGTTAGTATATAATGGCATTGATTCTTGTATTCCTAGTGCTGTTCGATATTAATTAGTGCGGGGAATTGGAATTGGGAGTTGTAGTTTTATGTTTTCTAAGGAAGGTGGAAATAGAGGGAATATTTTTACTGAGTGTGTTTGTGGTTAATAATGAGCTTGGGGGCGGAAACAAATGCATAGAGAGGCCTGCGGAGTAATAGAGCTTGGTGAGGGTGCAATTTTTTGATGTTTTTTAAGTTATATGGGCTCAAGGAGTACTGTGGAGATAGGTAGGAGAATAGTGGAAGTTGGTTTTGTATTCCTGTAATACGGAGATAGGTGAGTATTTTGAGGAGGAGTGCTTTGCCATGTGTGGAAAAATGTGTATCAACGAACAGAGAGAAGTTTAAATGTGATTTTGTATTAGCGTTGCTATATGCTCAGTGATGAGTGTTTGGAGATTATTAGTAAGTGGTCTCTAAGTGGGGTTGTTTGTTTTTTTCTTAGTTTTTGGGTTATAAGTTGTCATGTATATGCTCTTATTGTTTGTATGGTGTATAGAGATAGTGGTTGGTTTCTTATCAGATTGCTTCTTATTGGCTGGTAAAGTTGTCATGTGATTTTAAAAAGTTTTATATTTTTTTTGTTTTTTATATTTTGGTTTTATGTTGCTTTTTTTATGTTTTGTTAAGACGCTAGAGTCGTGTTATCCACGTATGTTTATGTGTCACTTTAGAATATTGTTGGCATTGGATATAATCCACATGATTTAGGCTATGTACTAATATTATTACCTTTATCTGGTAGGTATTACTATGTCTTATGTTTTTGCAGGTTATTTAGCGCTTTGTAGAAAATGGAGGGGTAATTTATATTTATAGTTACAAGCGTTATTTATTTAATAAATTTCCTTTCAGAATTGTCGGGGTAAAAATTCATCTGTTGGTTTAACTATAAATTTTTCGTTAACATCAATTTTTCTTTACAAAGCGCTAAATAACCTACAAAAAAATAAAGGACATGTAATAACACGTAGCGATAAAGGAATAATATATAATCTTAAATCATGTAATTACGTTACTCAAATGCAACAAGCTTATTCTAAATGATACAAATACATATACCCGCCTTACAGAAAAAAAAAAGAACTCCCTTCAGCTGTGCACAGCAATTAAAAAAAAAAAAAGACGCATTTGGGTTGGAGTAAAGGCCCAAATCTGTATAGGGATTGTTAAGAAATCACAAACCCATCATGAATTATTATTAAAAAGGAACATAAAGTGGTTTTTCTACTAACTTCCAATGTGAACACAACTTATTCATAAGTTTTTAGTGTAATAGCCTCAATACTTCAAGCAAGGCATCATAGCACCATTAAGAACCTATAATCTCGCAAACACCAACTATGCAACATCTACAAAACTTTCATCCTGTTCTTTCCAAACACCACTAAAACCCCTATTGGTCAAATTTCTCCCTCACATATTAAAAACACATCAGACTTCATACAACGAACACAATCATTAAACTCTTCCCAGCCCATCAATCGCGTCGAGTTTTCGACGTTTTCGACGTAGTATCTCTTTTTACCTCCGTTCCCGTCCCCTTCACCCTGACCTTCTGAAAGGGTACATAACTCAGAAATTATCGCTGTTATCCCCCATCCGTTTCTTTCTTATTAACAAGATATCCTCTCTCGATGACATTTTTTAACTCGTGCTTAATACCTTAATTAATTTTTTTTTTTAATTCAATAAAAAAATTTTATAAACAAATCCAAGGACTTGCTGCAATGGGGCTCCTCCCTGCGTCCCCTACATTAGCATATATCTTCCTATGGAAGTGATTATTATAATGACACTACCATATCTTATTCCGCAATCGCTGCGTAGTATACTAATCTCGCAAAATAAGAGCTTCAAGGCTATCATTTGGGCATAAATGCGTGTAAGCTTCATTACACATACAAACATTAACTTCAAATTCTCTCCATAATAAAGATATATACACCTCACTCTCAATACACGATTCACATATGAGCGTACTCACAAACACAATTTTAACCCTTTCTCGATACAATTTTCACATGGAAAGACTCCTCCCATATCACCTACTCCGTTTACAGAAAACCAACTTCCCCTCCCACCTATACCCACAGGTACTCTGCCCATACTAAAAACATCAAAATTGCAACCCTAACAGCTCTATACCTCAGAGCCCTACGCATTTGCTCCCCCAACCATTTAAACACAGAAACAAAATATCTTTATTCCACCTTTACAAAACTAAAATATCCTCCGCATATAATAAACACAGCATACAAGAAAGCAAAACAAACATTTTAGCACATAACACAAAAAAAAAATACAAATCTAAATAAAATATTCTTTCCCCTACCCTACACCCTCAATCACAACATAAAACAACACCTCCCAAAATCCATCATTTTTACTCCAAATAACACTTTCTCACTGAAACACACACTTAAACCACAAAAAGCAAAAAATAATACCCAAAAACAAGGTGTTTACAAAATCCCCTGCCACAACTGCCCCTCTGTTTATATCGGTGAAACCAATGACCTGGATCGCAGCATACACCAACATAACACAGACCTTAACAATGACAACACCAATTCTGCCCTAACAACTCATCGCACACTTACACATCATAAAATCAATACTCAAAACGCCAACACACTAAAACATATATTAACCACATACAAAAAAGAAAACTCATAGAATCTATTTATATATACAAATACAATACTAATAATTTCAATAAAGCAACAGGAGATTACAAACTCGATCAAATAAAAAATTAAATATTGCTGTCTTCCAAATGTCTCACTGAATTAAGAGGAACAAAACTATCACCAACTAAAGGAAAACATTTGCAAGGGTAGGGGAGAGTTGGGAGCCCATTGACAAGCCTTGGTTTTTTTTATAAAATTTGTTGTTGAATGTGAAAAGTTATGGTTCAAAGTTAGAAGTATGAGATCTTTAATAAGTGAGAAAGGATGGGATAAAATGATTTGGTTATGAGTTAGGTAGGTACCTTTTAAGAAGGTCTAAGGTGAATGGGACGGAGACAGAAGTAGAAATAGATGCTACGTCGAAACTGAGGAATTGGTGGGTGGAGGGGTTTAAGAATTGTGTACGCTGTATGAAATCAGAGGTGTTTTTAATATGTGAGGGAGAAATTTGACCAATAAGGGGTTTTAGTGTGTTTGAAAGCCAGGATGATAATTTGTAGGTATTGCAGTTGGTGTTTGAGATTATAGGTCTTAATGGGATGTTGTTTTTGTGAGTTTTGGGTATTCCGTAAAACTGTCATAAGTTTGTCATGTATGCTTTGTTATTTATATGTTTCTGTATTTTATGTATTGATTATATATTTAATGTTATGGTTTGAGCGTTTTTGCAGATTGCTTTAATTTAGTTGACTTATAGTATTAAAGAGTTGTCAAGGGAGTTCTTTATTTTCTGTAATAGGTAGTATATAGTCGTAATTATTAGTATATATTGTTCATGTTAAGTAATATGTTGCCTTTCTTTAAGAAACTGTGTACTATTAAATCTATTAATTACTATAATGTAATTTAAAGATATTACTATTTATAATTATTGCCTATTATTCCTACTTGATTGTTAGTATATATTACTATGGTTACTTATTATTTTTAATGTAGGTTTAATTTAGGCGCTTTTTAGTATTATAGAATAAAGGAGGTTAATGAATTTATATACTTAAATTTATAGTTACATAACCAACAATAGATAAATACTTTCTCAATTACCGATACTCATTCTGATTAAGGATCTTATTTATTATAAATTAAAACTAACACGCTTGTAACTATTAATTATTAAATTACCCTCATATCAGTTTCATACAAGCGCTAAATTAATATACTTAGCATATAAATAAATATAAATATATAAACATATATATATAATAAGAACATAGATTATAAATTAAATATGATATAATAAAATATAATATATTATATATATATATTATATATAAGGGTATAATTAATATTAAATATATGATAATTCCTAGTTATAAATTTCATGTATAGTGATAAAAATATTCATTAATTTATATAACCTAATATCTTGTGACACCTAGTATTCTATTTAATAATAATATGAGAATATAATAAATACATAAAACATATATATACCCTATACCTATATTTACAAAAGATAATTAATATACCAATACTTATATAAAAAATTAATACACATTATAATATAAATAGTAATATTATAAAATTAAATAAAAATTGTATTAAAATAAAATAAATTAAATAAAAAAAAAAAGAAATAAAAATAAAAAAAACTCTTTTTAAGAATTGGGTAAGTACTATTGGGCAATGAAATTAAATATAAAATACTATTAACCAATCTGATTTTAAACCAACCTATCATTACAATTATAAAAACGAACAAAGCTTACATGACCTAACATTTATCACCACAAAAAACATAAGAAAAACAGACTAATTACCTAATTAGACAATAGATTAAATACTCATAACACCAACTGTGCAACATACACTTACAATAACTTTTACATCCTGTGTGCTTTTCAAAACACACTAAAACTCCCATTATATGGCATAATATTCTTCACTATTACACATTATTAAAATAATATACACATTTTTAAGCTTTTTCAATAGTCATAGGTATCAATCCTTTAAACATATTATTTCAATTATAAATTTTCCTTTAAGACCAATTCAAGATTCCTCATAGTTTTAGAATTCGACGTAAATATTAGAGTAATACTATTTTACCTCTCGTTCGACCGCTTTCCACACCTTGACGTATTTCTTTGATAAACGAGTGTCACATAATGACTCAGATAACACAATATCAGGAAATACTAGTAGGGCTACTACTCCACTGCACTATTGCATCATTTTTAAACATGACTATATGTACAATATCGTATCTGTTTAAAAGTCTCTAATATTTGTAAAACAGACATCTATATGGTTATAATAAATTTTTAATATAAATATTAAAAAAATTTAACCTTACGCCAGGGTGTCCAAATCTGATATGAAAATAAATAATACACTTAAGTTCTCAATAATGTTAAGTTAATAAGACTATCATCCTCTCTCATCTCTCTCTCTGCTGTCTTCTTCTTGCTCCTACTTACTCTATCTCTCTCCTTCTCTCTCCCTCCTACTCATATATCATATACTTATACTATATCTATACTATACTACCCTAGACTATACAATAAATATTAATTATATTTATTACATATATTTATTATAGCCTTATAAAAGGATATATAATATATCATATACTTATATCACATATCTTATCCAATTTATCTGCTGCTACTTATTAACCATAACTTGCCACATGTGAATCTCTCCTAGTACTCTATATTATTGTACGTGAGTATATATAATAATTGATGTGTTGATATCATAGGATAGCTCATGTTAAATACCTCCTATATTCTATATTAACTTTTCAAATACATTTCCCACACATAATATAGATATGACAACATACACTCATTACCGCCGATATCTTGCATCACTATATGATATACTATCACAATAATCACAATATTATTACCCTTTCTTATTCAAGATTACTCAAATTTTCACATGGAAAGACTTCACTTCTACATTATTATATCACCTAATCATCCGGTTACATAAAAACAAACTTTCCCTTAACCCACCATATTAATTAGCCCACTGGTACTCTGCGTACAGAAAATAATATCAAATTGACCACTATACCTACAAGCTCGTATACTCATCTCAAGTAATGCATCATACTACGCATTTTGCTCCCCCAACCATATATTACAACACAGATAACAAAATATCTTATTTAATATTATCTCAACCTTTACAAAACTATAAAATATCTCTCCGACATAATATTAATTTCAAATATATCAACATACAAATACAGTAATACACAAGACGAGCAACATAACATTCTCTCACAAATGACAGGTGAAAATCATATATTAGTACACAACCAGAAAAGCACACTAAAATGGAATATAGATTACTTTATAATCAGAAAAAACAATTTTAAAAAGATACATAAATGGAAAGAACTTCTTCCTTATATTACTCATTCATATACCTACTTATATCAATTATATTATAATAATACTAAATATAAAATATTAATATAACATATATAAACACCTGTCCCATCATAAAAATGTGCAACGATATCATAATATAATACTTATCTCAATACATCTTACGTCTGGCAGGATTGTATTCATACATTTCGAATGAGATATTTATTGCTTGTCTTATACAGTTTTATAAAAAGTTATTTATGAATACTTTTTTTTTTAACAAAAAGAAAGTATTTTTTTATATCAATTATTAACAATTCTTTAATATTTTGGAACTTTAATGAAAAGAAAGCTATTTTATACCCTTTTATAAATATTATCCAAACTTAGCGTCGATTTAGTAAAATGTCTATAATATAAACTCTGTAAGGTTAGAATAAAAGCAGCCTCTTAAAACCTAGACGATCTAGCTAGCAGAAGAATTTTTGGCTCTTGTCCATTATCTGCTTCCAATTAAACTTAGGTTATTTTTATTATAACCTACGGTTTTGCAAAGTGAAATAAATTATAAATATAAAAATAAATTGCTTTAAGTAAGGTTATGATACGTTAAGTAAGGTTATGTTAAGTTATGCTAATTTGCATTGATTTAAACTTTTTTTTTTTTTTAATATTTTTAAAGGTGTGTGAAGCTCTTTTATTACTATAGCTAAAATTTGACTCAATACAATCTTATTTGATTTTTATGAAATGTGTTCGAATCCATACAACCGATATGTATATGGATGTGGAGGCATATAACATACATGATCCGAATATTTTCTAAATTTTGTTCATGGTTGTCGTTTTCGTTTTTATAATCTTAACGAGCTATTCTCTTTCACTAGAACATCTATATGAACTCTGTCCTCTGAAAGGATGTAAGCGATATATATCGAACGAACGATGTAAACGATTTTTTTCGATTATTTCAAGTAAATCTTGACAACTCAGGGATGCCAAACACAGTTTTTTTTTTAAACTAAAGGAATACAAGATTAAATCGCAAAGATGAAGAGTTCAGGCTCTCGCCTCAGCGGGGACGAGCGGCACTTACAATACCCCATTCACGTCATCCGAAAAGCATTACAGAAAGTTCCAGTGAAACAAAATGAAACTCAGAAGTTAGCATAAATGAACATGACTAAAAATACGGCAACATGTGGCAACTCTTCCGCTCCTTCTATCTTTTTATGTAACATCCTGATTTAAATTAGTAGTGCCAATATTATAGTATATATATAATAATATATATTATATATATATAATATATATATATATATATATATATATTATACTATTATATATATATATACGCTATAACTTATTCCATATATATTTAATCCTTGTATGTTTTACGACTCCGTCAGTTTTGATATTTTTTTTGCTTTTTTTTTTATATATATTTCTAGTATATGATCCTAACAATCAATTTAAGGGGTGACGGACATGATTCAAAAATATATAGGACCTGTACGTTTTACGGCTCCGTCAGTTTTAATTTTTTTTTTTTTTTTTAAGTAAAGGAATACCCAACGGTAAACTGCAAAGATGGCAAGAGTTGGGGTCTCTCGGTCTTCCGGGGACTATTTCCCCCTTCCGGAGAGGGTCTCCGGAACCCCCGCTCTTTCGTATTTGGGTTTCGCGGGGGTTCCTCCGCTCCTCCCCTACGGGGTATAGAAAACGTCCTCCTCCCCCGGC
>JABUQX010093570.1:0-10000 GCA_015478945.1 Trachelipus rathkii | reverse complement strand
TCTTTTTTTCCTTCTTTTTTTTACTAGAGGGGATTTGTTGTCGCAAGAATTGTGTGAGCACTGTGAGTGAACTCTAGGTTCTCTCTTTTTGATTCCTCTTTCTTTCCAGCCACATCTGTTCTGTGGAATTCCCTGCCTTCATCTGCTTTCCCTTCTTTGTTGTCGCATGAATTCTGTGTGAATACTGTAAACTCAAAGTTCTCTCTTTTTGTATCTTTTTCTTTCCAGCCACATATGTTCTATGGAATTCCCTGCCTTCATCTGTTTTTCCTTATTTTTCGTGATTTATTTTAATATTTATAATTTATTTTAATTGCATTGTTTAAAAAAAGACGCATCTGGCACCATGCTTGCTTTGAACATTTTGTTCGATAATGTAGGTTTTAAAAAGTTTACTTAAATTAAATGCAAAGAATAATATGAGAAATTAGTATTAAAACAGATTCCTAAATAAAAAAGACAAATTAAAACACATAAGTTGTAGGAACCTACGTTCACGAGCTCATTAAGAATACCTTTAGTGATTATGGCAAAAAATCATATATAGAGGAATTAGAGAAATCTATTAATAATGAATGAAATAATATAAGATTATAATAAAAATAAAATAAACATCAAAAGTTATAATAAATGTAAAATAAAACTTGTAAATAAAAATAATTTTAAAACACAAAGTATAAATGTTAAAAAGAATACGACTTAAGCTTAATTAAATTATGATTAATATAAATATAAAAATGAATAAAAAATCAAAAAAAATTAATTATTAGTTAACGTTTATATAATATAAAGAAATAATGAATTTGAATAATATATCAAATGTCAGTCTTCAACATTTAGAAAACGGAGTTATATCTTTGTGCAATGATGCTATGTCAACTGTACGACATTAGTACATGTTATATGAAACAGAAGCAGTAGATTAGTGTAACTCAGTGATATGATATATATATAATGTATTATTAACGAATGTTTTAGATTTAAGTTTCCTGACACCGCACCGGCTCCTGCACCGGTAGCCGTAGCGTACCATTCCTCCTTTCCTCTGCTCATTCCTTTCCTTTCCTTCTGTTACCTTTACCTATCTTCCTTATTTCTTCACTCTGTTATGCATTCTCCTCTGTGACATTTTTTTTATCAGTTAGCGGACCCTCTCTCGGTTGGGATATATGAGTTCACAGACACCTCATTTACTCAGTAATCTACTTACTAATATTATAAACGTCATTTTCGAGAAATAGCTTGTCAATATCAACCGTGATTTTTATTATAATGACACACTGAGTATTTTATCGTAACTCACCACAAAATGTGGGTAATCTAAAAGAGTAACGTTATCAGTTAAAACTAGCGAGCGCTGCCCACACAAGTGGCTATACGTAGCACCTCTATTGGATGTGCGTCGCAACTCCGACTCTCTTACTGCATTATCTTCTCTCTCCTTCAGTGTTAATGATTTTACTGCGTCACTCATTCACTCCATTTTCTTTCCATACTGCCTTTTCCTTGCTCTTACTCTGTTAACAATATACAATGTGCGTATCAAAGCTATTGCGACAGTGTGGTGATCCACTATATCTCGCGTCTCTCTCTTTTAAACAATGCAGTTAAAAAATTTATCAGTTGGTTATAAAAATAATGTTCACCATAGTCTACACGGTAATACGGACTTATAACTCATTGTCATTTTATCTCTTCGAAATTATCCCTCCTCATATAAGATTCAATACTTAATTTTTATTTTATTTTAAAATGATGGCTATAAAATTAGTTTTTCTAATCATATCCATCCTAGCATCTAATTTTCGCTTCCTCTTGCAGCACTCTTTGGATGCTCTCTATGATACCAAACTTCTCTTGCAGTATATTTCATTCGCCTCAAGTCGCACCTCGATTATTTTCCTTCTATGACTGTCAGGAACTCCTTCTCAAACTCTTTCCTTCATCCTTCCTTATTCACTCTTATTTTTCTATCTCTCTCTTTTCAAGTATATTGCTCTCCAATGCATGATTATATTATCAGGACGATGTGACCCTCTCTCTCTCCGGCTCTCGCCCACTTCTCACCTTCGGTGTGAATAGGTCCCAGACACCCTTTATTTAACCGGGGGAACTTTATAACCGTCATTTTCAATATCTAACACGTTATCAATAACATTATTATTAAAAAGATTACCATATTGAGACTCATATAACGAATTATTTTTATATTTATTTAAATATAGTAATAATAAACTTTATTAGACTACCGCACCGAGCTCCAGCACGTCATGATGCCATAACTCAGGACTCCTTACAGGACTCCGACTCCTTCTCCACTCTTTCCTTCTCTGATTCCGACTCACTCTGACTCCCCCTTCCTCCATCCTTCCTCCTTTTCCTCCTACTTTTATCCCTATAATATATATAACCTGCTATAGACCTCTGTATATTTTGCATTTCCTTAATGCGATTTCTTCTTCTTATATTATTTATCTAATGAGAGTCGTCCCCCTCTTCCAGAGAGGATGTTCGCGCATACATATACTCTACGCAGAGCTCGTAAAATCACTACCATACTTCTCTTCTCTCACCGTTCATCGCAAACATACTAGCCAGTGTCGATCATCGATGCAACCAGATATTTATTTATAACTAACAATGTCTATCACGAAGTCAAATTAATATATATCGTTCAATGTATGAGGGAGGGAAGCTGCTCCCAGCGCTCTCTACCTTCTCACAGGCGCTCGCGGGGGACGCGTAGGGGGACTGTCGTGCTCATCTCCGTTAGAGTTCACGTGCCGGCGTCGGAGCCGTGGTTTCAAAAAAATATAATAAAAGGAAATACAAATACTCAATATAGTATTTATTACATATTTAAATTAATATTTATTTATATGATAAATTATATCTAATGTGTAGTTCATACTACTCGCTCATAACTTAACTTTCTAATATTTATATATTTTTTTATTTAAACATTTATCCCTTTAAAATAGGAGTTCTAATAATTATAATATTTTATTAATTTATTATATTAATTATTAATTTATAAATTTATTTAATTTTTATTAAGTTCGAAAAAAAAGCTTTGATCGCTTTTTTTTCTGATCTCAATCGAAGGTGATAATAGGTTAATGAGTGTCGCCCCCTTTTATACCTAGTTTGGTGAAATTATTATTTCAATAAAATTTTCCGAAAATAAAGAAACTTCTGCCCAACTGTTAACTTATTTTGGAGTCTTTTGATAATTTATCTCCAATTACTACCACATCCAGTTTCGGATGCAATGCAGGCATTAATACACAGGTATGCTGATCATATATATAATAACATTAACAAAAATCTCTCTCTCTCTCTCTCTCTCTCTCTCTCTTCTCACTTCTTCATCTATCTATGCCTCTGTGCTTCATGTCGTTTTACGCTTCTCGTTCACGTTTCTCATGTACTTTTTTATTGTCCGGTCTTTCGATAGTTCTATCTCTCCTTACTGTATCTTCAGAAACTGCTCATATCCTTAGAGGTGCTAGGGTCTCGGACATGATTACACACAACTCATGACTCAGTATCCCTGTGGTGTTTACGTGTCTCGCACAGTATTATAACTCTTATCATCTCTATCTTTTTTTGTGTTGAGACAGTAAAGGATAGAATACCATTTAACGCGAGATAAAATTATCTGCGGAACAAATGAAGCGAGGGACTTGCTGATCTCTCAAGCTGTACGCATTACTCTCTCCGTGGTTGCTCGCATTCTACGAATTGCGCACCTATTTCCTCTCCCTTCGCACGAAGAGAAAGAGGTATCTCACCTCGTAACTCCACACACTACTTTTCTTCCAATAATTCAGGACCCGTGATCTGCTCATCCGTTATCCCCTACGGGGTAATGGAACCCCAAAAGTTTAAAGAAAACTCCCTTTCCTCCGCCATGCAGGAGAGCGTGATTTTTGGTTTTGTTCGCATAATACATTCATCTTCAATACGTGCGAATTGTGTACCACCAAAAATTATGTAACTATATTGGTTATTGATCTTTTTAATATGGTATTTTTATTAACTTTTCGCAGATTGCCGTTATCATTTTATATGTAAATATTTATTTTTGCTACTATAAATAGTAAATAATTTTTTTGTTAAAATAAAAAATAAATAATATAAATATATATATTTATATTTTTTTAAATATTCTCGAACTTATTTGATAATAATGATCTCACCTCATCACTTAAATATGTTAGTATCAATATATACTTAGTACCATATATATATATAGTATATATATAGTTACTAAAAAAAATATAAAAAAACCTAAAAAAAAACAAATAAAAATTCTAAAATAATGATATCGAGTAGTCTATAGATAAAATAAGTAATTATAAGTGAGTATATATTATATTTGAAAAGTAGTGACAGTGAAGCATATACAACGAATGGGCCCATTACTTCAATGTAATAATTATTTATCTACGCCAATAGAGTATTGATCGATAATGAGAATATAAGGTATTGTTTACTTTGCCCATTTTTGTTATGATTTAACATTTAAATTACAAATTTAAAAATGGATAGTTAGCGTTTTTGACTCATGGCGTACAAAGTCATAGCCGGTGTGGTAGAGGGGCGGGGGTTCCTGGCCATTGTTCAAATGTGAGTTTTACATAAACCTATAAAGTAAAAAATAAATAGTGAATATTAATATTAAGTAAATATCAAAATATCATGTTATATTATGATTTTACTATTAATAATTATATAAGATGACTTAATAGGCAAACAGGAATATTATATCCCCACCAAAATATATGATATTTATATAAGTCTGGTTTTATATCCTAACATAGGATGTAATATATTTGATCTTTTTTATGAAACAAAAGGTCTTGAGAAAATTGTGTTACTGATCAGTCTTTGATTATAAGGAATTTTTGGGACTCCCCCAGTAATTCAGCTTAATCCTAAGTATATCAATTAGTAATGGGTCGACGGTAGTAATTATGACTCCATCCTTGATAACCATGAACTACAAGTGTAAGATGACCAATTGTCCTTTGATGCCTGAGAGATATACTTCCTCACAAATGCATGTGATGAAGCAGAGTGACCAAAATTTTGTGTGGGTGTGAGCGGAATTACTTTGATACTAAACTGTTCTATTTTTGTGTTCCAAACTTGTGTAGATAAGTTGCTCACACTAGACTCTCCACCTAATGCCACTCTCTCTGTATGCCTTATAGCGCATAATATTGTCTATCATTACTAGTGCGTGTAATGAAATCTATTGGATATTATAGTTAGTTAGGAATTGGCACAACAGTCGCGTCCTATGTGAGAGGAAGCATATTACATTATGTAGAGCGTTACCATGTTGTACAGAGCATTTCAACTTAGGGCGTTGCAGGCGGCGCCAGTATATAAAGGCACACACGTGCAAAGCTATAATAATAGGATATAAAATATTATTCTTGATGATTAATTACTACGTTAATACTGGCTTCAGTACTCTTTGATGATTTCTGCGCTTATCTGGTAAGTTTGATCACTCGGAGTTTAAGATGATTAATTGCTGCAAGATATTTAAGGCACGAATTAATTAATTATAGAAGCTCTCCGCCTCATACTGGCTTCGAAGCAACCAATTTGTTGTGCTGAGAGGTCAGGCCATGAGGTACTTGTTATAATTTTATTCTTGTGCAGTTGAAGTTTCCTCTGTCTATATTTCCTCGCTTATACTGCTGTCAGAGCGTAATCAATTCTGCAATATCATGTATAAATTTATTACATTATCTCACTATTTGCATAAGTTGACATAATATTAGTTTTGAACAATATGATATGACTCCATTGAATATAAGCGTAAGTATACATATACATATATACATAAGCAGACCAGTCTACTATAAACTCATATTTATATTCCCTTGTATATAAATCCAAACTAAAAAAAGGGCTCTCAACAAGCAAAGGCTGGTCTTTTGGATTGCGTATTATTTCTTCAAAATCCTGTGAATGTAGACACGTTAATTCATACAAAGATAAGAAAATTCAGAACCTCCTTACAGATGAGGAGTTTATAATCCTTACATGGTTTTAATATATTTATGATGGTAGCTCTTGGGATAGAAATAACTCGAGGGAAAACTTCATTGTAATACACGACAGAAGTGAGTATAAATATGTAAGTAAAATCATCTTTTTCATCGAGTCTATATAATTACTTATTAATAATAGTCATAAACTCATCTGATTTTCCTCTTTATTATAGTATTCATATGTATATTATTAATACCTATTAATAATTAATAATAATATAATATAATAATGTATAAATATATAAATAATTAATAATAATAAATAAATAATATAAATAATAATAATGAATATAATAAATAAATAATAATTAAATAATAAAATAATAATATAATAAATAAATTATATAAATTTAATAATAATAATTAATAATATATTAATATAACATAATATAAATGAATAAGAAATGAATCATATAATAATAATACTAATAATACATAATATTGAAATAATAATAAATAATATAAATAATAAATATAATAATAATAATAAATCATAGATATATGAAATATAATATATTAATAATAAATATAATCAGCTAAATATAATATATATTAACCCATGAAAATAATATAATAATAAATTAAATAAAAATAATAATTAATAATAATTATAAATTATAATAAATAGATTAATAAATAATAATATAAATAATAATATATAGATATATAAATATACAATGTTTCTTAGATACTCTTCGTGATACTTAGAATGCCGGTGCGTCTTCCGCTACTAGTATTTTATTACATTTTAATTAAAATGATCGAATAAATTTAGTTAGGGCTGTATATTAATTCATCTCCAATTATTCTATAGTATAAATACACTTATAAAACTACATCCACATTGTGATTTATTTACAAAACTAGTCAAATACTTCTCAGTCATAAAAACATAATATATGATCCAAAACCAGCTCACACAGAAATATATATGTAAATTGAACCCAATGATAAATAAATAAAAATAAAATGTATTAGGAGGCGTGTCATGACATCGATTAAATAATTGAGCTGTTTTCAACATTCAAATAGAAGGACTTTCTTACGTTATACATTTTCAATGACAAATAACATGAATAGATCTTCTAGTTTTGAGTTTTAGTTTAACCTTTATACATGATATATAGTGCCCTAGCCGAATAATGGCTATTATTTAGGATTTTATTTAATGTTTGACTCAATAATTAATTATTTATATTTATTAATTATTATTTATTAATTAATATTATATTTATTATATATTATTTATTACTATATATTTTAATTAATTATATTATTAAATATATAATTATTTATAATTATATTTTAATATTATTTATTTAAATTATAATTATTATTATGTTTTATATTAATTTTCATATATTATTCTTCATGATCTTAATACTATTGTTATTATTTAATATTGAATTTAATTATTTTTATTTATATATTAATTTAATATTAATATATATGATATTATCCTTGGATAATTATTTATAATTTTCGATTAATAAAACCTTTTAAGTAACTTAAAG
The DNA here is from genome assembly GCA_015478945.1 of Trachelipus rathkii. Taxonomy (NCBI): domain Eukaryota; kingdom Metazoa; phylum Arthropoda; class Malacostraca; order Isopoda; family Trachelipodidae; genus Trachelipus; species Trachelipus rathkii. Next base: position 2,412 of record JABUQX010093570.1, on the reverse strand, counting down.
CAAAATTTATTATAAAATTTTTTATTTTTTGGATTTTCTTATTCATGACATTATTATATTTTATTAGGTAATTTTACCCAGAGGTTGTCGACCCCAATTTTATGAAGAAATTACACAGTAATATATCTATAAAAATAAAAGATAATATAGGAAAAATAGTGAAAACGAATATGGGTACTCTCTTTTGGAAAAAAAGAGTTACAGCCTCTCAAAGTATGTTAAAAATCCATAGCTTTTCAATATTGATCTATACGATCCAGAGATTTTTCATAACTTCTCATCTTGCACGCTGCCACTTTCGAAATAAGTTACTAGCGCTAATTGATAATTAGCTATTGTTTACGAAATCTGTTTTTTCAATACTACAGAGAACTGAATCTGCAATGTTTTAGAGATTAACAAGATTCTCCCTCTAACATGAAAGACCTTAAACAATGTTACAAGCTAGGGATCTGCATCCATTTTCAGCCCATAAAACTACAAGAAGCAATGGAAACATGGTTAATCCTATATTAGCTTTGTAGCTACGATTTTTATATTAAAATGCAACTTAAGAATTCCGTTTGGACTTTGGGATATATTTCCTCAGTTGTCTTTACGACGGCATTTGAAAATATTTTTTCCTACAGTCATCCTTAATTTTTTTTTTTACGCTTGTTCACTTCTCATTTATTATTTTTTTTATTGAGTTTTATTTATCCTGTGAAAATCAAAAAAAAAATTTTTGTTTTTTTTTCTAAATTAACAAAATCTTGCTATGAAGGTGTTTTGAAAACTTTGAATGAATTGCACATACTGATAACATCTTACTTTTTCATCTATATTGTACTTTATTTCTGAAAAATGTTTTTACTTATAAGTTATCTTATTTCATCTATTATTGTTTTTGTAATATTTCTATGTGCTGTGGATATATTCTATAAAATAAACTTTACATTGCTTGCTCTGCAATAAGCGTAGTCGAAGCTTAGGTATATCGTTTTAAGTTTTAACAAAGAAATCTAAAGTTGAAAAATTAGCATTCGTACTAAAATCACTTTGATATTATAATAATTTGACTCCTATGTAATTTTAGGAGGTGTTTGAGTATCTCTTTGAATTTTCATAAAAATTGGGGGCAACAACCCTCTGAGGAACAATTACCTTATTTTTAGTTTATTATATTTATAGCTCTAATAATATGACTGTAGTCAGAATGTCATTACTGTATATCTGTTATAATGGTCTTATAATCAAATTCATAAGTTTAAATATAATTATCATTTAGTACTAAATCATTTTATGTAATAATTTGGTATCAATATTGGTTATTTATTCAATAGTGAGCATTTATCATTGTTGGTAACGATACCTAAAATACTTAAACTCTGTTATTATATATATATATATATATATTATATATATGTAGCAATTCCAAAATGAACAACATTCAGTCATTTTTGGTATAGGACGTATTTAATTCATCATATAGTAAATGCTATGATATGAAATCGAAAGTTGAATAAAATAAACTATATATATTGCATTTACATACTTAATTATTTCATGTATATTTGTACGCACAAGGTAATATATTATGAACAGTGTGTGGAATTAGTTATATTCATAAATGATATAATAAATTGCTAATAAAATACTTTAATATTAAATTCTGAGATATAATATATTATATATTACTAGCCTAAATATAGAAGATCTAATAAATTTTACATATATTAAGGTATATTATAATATCGTTTTTATAATTGAGTTATTTAACAAAGAAACTAAAGTTAAAATTGCATTCAATACTAATCACTTTCATTATAATTAATTAGATATACTCCTAATAATATGGTTAATTTATAAGCATAAGTGTTTATTGAATCGTATAAATAGGTATTTCTTATATGTAATCTGAAGATAACTATCTAATTAATACTTCTTTTTAGTAGTATAATATATGTAAGATAATGTAAAAAGCGATTAGTCGATCTATGAAAGGTTAATAATCGTTATTAAGATGTCTATATAATATAATATATAGTATATATATACAAATAAAATCATCAAAGTTGAATAATAAATTATAAATTAGGTATTCATATACTACATAACTCTAATAGTGGTTAGTTGTTAACAGAACCTATTAAATAAGGTAATTAATAAGGCTATATACTAAAGTATTACATATTACAAAGGTATTACTATAAGGCATAATATTATATTACTAATTTAATTATACATATTATAATTATTATAAAACGTAGTCGAGCTTAGGCATATCGTAATATTATAAGTTTATATAACAAAAAGAAATTAAAGTAAAAAAAATTGCATTCATCATATACTATATATAATTCACCTTTTATCTGTAATAACTTGGACTCATGTAATGTTAGTGCAAGTAGTTATGAAGTTTAACTTTTCCCC
>JABUQX010093569.1:0-28913 GCA_015478945.1 Trachelipus rathkii | reverse complement strand
AGGAGCGTGCGATTATCCTCCTTAGTTTGCCTGCAAAAGCGCTAGGAGAGTGACTCATCAAGGTTTAGCAACCTAGCTACTTGGCGGCCCAAAACGGGGGCTTTCACTTTTGTTAGTATTCGTCGCGAAGCACCGTGTTATGTGTATATGCTTCTGATAAGGTCTGGATCGAGGTCGCGTGTCTTCTCGAGATGGTCAAGAAGAGGTCTTCACGTGTTTTTGATACACGATGCTATTTTTCTAGCGAGAGTAAGTAGTATATACTATGTCATTTTTTCGTATGCGTCTGCGAAATGATTGAAATTTCCTTCTTTTTCAACACGCACTTCGAAGTATGCTATGAATAATAAGGATGAGAATGAGGAGTATCGGTATCGTAGTGATCACTGTGGGATGATGAACGTTGGGCAACAGTTCTGTGTGTGTGAAAACGATACCAGAGGGTGTATATGTCGTTATTAAACGACACAAACTGCGACGTGGAGATGCAACAGAGCGGGAAAGACGCAGAGGACACGGCGTTTTTTAACCGCGGGCGGGGTACCTGTAGTGAGGGAGTTAGCGAGTTTCTTGTCTGCAGATCAATATATATACAGAGGGAGGGTGAACTATTCTGAGGTGACAGACCATCCACGACTCTTCCAGATCCGGTTACGCGGCCTGGATCGACTACGAAACCCTGTACAGATGCCGCATCGGCCTCGTCTTTTCGCAATAAAAGCACCCGATCAACGGGACACGACAGAGTGCCAAGCGAACAATTTTAGCCTTCGAAAACGTAACGATCGATATCCGACATAGCATAAAAAAAAAAAAAAAACTTCTTACGCTATAAAATTTTAGAAAACGAGAGATATTATACGGAATAATAGTGGAGACGGGGCAAACGGGTGGAGACGGGAACGAGTGGAGACCGGGGAACGACTGCCGCGGAAAAAGTCTGAAGCGGGGGTCCAGTTCTCGAACATGTGGAGGACGGGGAACGAAGTGTGAGAACGATGGGAATGAGGTTTGACACCGCGTCGAATTCTGGGGGAGAGCGAGATATCTGGAAACCGAGGGTCAGTCTCTCTCGGGACGAGTGGAGACAACTGGAACTGAGTGTGGACGTACGGTGAAAAAACTCCGGTCTTTTGACACGAGTCTGTAGCATTTCGATCGATTCTTTTCAGTCTCTTTTTGCCGAATGACTATCATACGACGCCGAGACGAGTTATGATGGAGGATAAACGCAATATAGTTACTCTATACAGAGGATAATGTAATAGTATATTATGCTAAAACTATGAGGAGCAGGCGCATTATTATAATTAGATGAGGTTGATATTTAGAGTTGGGAAATGCGTGGGGAACCGCAAAAAATCCTACGCCACACATACTCTATCTGTAACCGGGTGGGGCGCACAACCAACTAGAAACACAGGAATTTGTATTCTTTTTTCGGGGGGGGAAAGCCAGGAAAAACCTTCTCAATAACTCAGGATAAAATTTTCGAGCATAATCGTATAAAACTAAGAATATACCAGAGTGTGTCTTCGATGGCACCACCAGTTGGTTACTTATACCCCATCAGTCTGTTGTTATTGCGGGGGGTATATCAGAAGGGAGGTATACACTTGTGGAAACACAGTTTCCTAGCAAAATTTTGCCGGAAAAAACGCCTAATGTGTTCCTTCCCCCTTTGCGGTAACGTGATGGAACGAAAAAAAACCGTCCATCTAATTATGGGTTTGTGCCGAAAAATTTAAATTGATTGTTCCATTTAGAAACTGTCTTCCCCATCAACTTCAGATTTAAAAAAGAAAAGCACGAGAATTTAGGCAACAAGCAAACTAGCAAGACGCTCTCTTTACGTCCGGGTAGGTTCATAACTGGTAAATCTTCGATATGTAAGTTGAAAAAATTCAATGCATATCTTTACGTATAGACCAATAGTCTTTTTTTTTCTACGCTCTTTGTTCCCCATTGTTAATTTTTTTGAGAATGCACGCAGTCAAACAGTTAGTTCCTTTTAGTTGTCGATTGTGTTAGTCCTATCGCGTAGCCCAACAAATTGATATACTTCTTGTTCCCTTTATTAAAAAAGAATTTAGGCCGGAAATTTCCGGGTGAAAGATGCCATATTGACAGGCTTATATTTTTCAAACCTGTGTGACCTAGCAAGTTAAAATTATTTTCAGGATCTTCTTCTAATTACTTTTTAAATTCCTCGGGCCATCCTATTTTTTCGACCAATTTTTCGCAGCTTTCGTCGCAGTCGCCGATGACGCTTATACTATTGTTTAAATTAAAAAGGTGTGAAAACACGAATAGTTTTAAAACTTTTTATTAAATTAAAGCTACGTAACGCAAAAATTTATAAGAATAAGCATTTTAGAATAAGAAAAAAAACAATTAATGAGAATCGAACTGCCCGTTAGTTATAGGCCCTGCTTCCACCAGTTTTTTAAAGTCCTCACCCCATCCTAGCTCTTCAGCAAATTTTTTACAGATATCGTCGCAGTCCCCAATGAGCCTTATTACGTTCGGTGGCGTTTCTGATTCCTGTGGAGGTTCTCGAATAATGAAAACCCGAGGGTTAGAGTCGGGCGTATTAAGAACCAGAGACGCGAAAGGATAAACGGTTAGAGCCGTTCCAACTACTATTAATAAATCGCAATCGTTGAACTCTTTGGCGGATTCGTTGTATTTTTGGCACGACAAGGGCTCTTTGAGTAATACGATATCCGGTTTCACCACGCCGTCTCCGCAAAAGGAACAGGTAGGGACAACATCTTTGAAAATTTCTTCCTTCATCCATTCTCGCGAATATTCTTTTCCGCACGAAACGCAATGATTCGTTCGAAACGAGCCATGATATTCTACGACTTTTTCCAATGGAATTCCGGTTAGAGTATCTAACGTATCTACGTTTTGCGTGTAATGTCGCAACAAGATCCCTTTATCGTGAAGCAGTTTGAAAAAGTAGTGCGCCGGGGTAGGTTTCAATTCGGACGGGTAAAAGTCTTTAACCAATTTAAAAAAAAGGTTTCGGGTTCTCTAGGAAAGAATCGATTTCAAATATAGCTAGAGGGTAAGGTAACTCGTTGTTTTTCGGTCGTATATTGTCTATAATTTTTGAAATATTTCGGCCACGGTTGGCTGACGAAATAATGTCGAGATCATTGCTCCGTTGAACGCACGGTAGAATATCGACCGGGCCCGGTTAACCGTGCTGTAACACTTTGTTTACATTCCTCTACCTCTTGCGTGTTTTAATAAAGCGAACACCACTCCTCGTCCGAGTGTGGGGGAGGGTTTCTCAAGGGTTTTTCCTCTGATAGGCGTGTTCTTTCGTCGAAGGTGCCGACGATGTATTCCTTTTGAATTCAAAAAACAGATAGTGACCAAGGAAAAGAGGCGCCGGTAAATTATGTTTACGACACGCATACAGCGATAATGTCCGGTGATTTAATCTTTTACCTTTTATTGATATTCTGAGAGTTGATTAATCTTATATCCTATTAAATTTTTGAGAGACAGAGCCATTTCTCCAGTGAACGGTCACATCTCACTGCCTGTTTTAATCAACTATGAGCGGTCGGAAAATTGGCCCCGGCTTTCATCGGGCGTTAGCCCCTGCGCGTGCTAATATATATATAATATTATATTAATAAACTATATTATATATATATTATATATATATATTAGATATATACGATGGAAAACTATATATTACAAATATCTGTATATCAGTCATATTATTGGATGTATGATATTTGGTATATATATATATATATATATATATATATAAATATATATATATAATAATATATATATAAGAATACACATAATATATTAATTAACATTATACACCTATATAATATAGAGCTATACTATAACTATATATATTAATGATTGATAAGATTATTTATCTATATACGAAAATATTTAGGTATTATATTACCACTATATATATATATATAATATACCATATATACAAGTCAGATATATATATATATATAGCCAATATATATATATATATAATATATATTATTTTTTGTCATATGTTTTTAGCTGACTCGCCTCTTAAATTGAATTTATACTTATCGAATAAATATCTATTTATGGAGGTAAGCTAATAATTATAATGAATAAGATATAGAAATAAATAAATCAATAAATAAATAAGATGTGCGACTTTTTTTTTAAATTATTATTTGAGTATTAAATATTTATATTTTTAAAGTGCGAAATTCTTTTTGATTGTTTTCTTTCGTATTAAAATAAAATTAGTATTTGGAGATATAAAAGTTACTTAGATTTTTTCAACATAAAGAGAATACGGCGTATTTTTATATTCACTTCAATTTAGTTCTTGAAGAAAAATGGGCTCGTCCAAAAAATTCCTCTGGCTGCACATGGCTAGACATTGACAGACGCACGTGAGTTGCGGGCATATTATCTTTGTCTCAACACTGTTCCGTCTCATCAGTAAATCGTGCTTCGAGGTGTCGAAAAAAGAACTTTATCGAAATGTAGAGGCCGTCAACGATAAGAAAGATATGGAAAACGAACGAATCCCATTCTGTCACCTCGATCATCCTCTCGCGTCTTGTCACCTGAGTAATTTTTGCTCGAGAACGTTCGTTTCTCAAATCGGAAATATGTTTCCATCCTTTAAAATTTGCGATGGCGTTGAATCCGTCCACATCATTAAGGAAAACTTTTGCGTTCCGTTTAATCAATCCTTATATTTCCAACAAACCGCCGCGGAAAAAGGTCTGTATCGGAATTTATTCAATTGCGACCAGCATCGGGAAAGTGAAAAATTGTTAACTTTAGAATATAACGCATCGCTCGCGAATCTTATTAAGGGGCTGAATTATAATATTTGTTACAACGATATGCTTTCGCTTTGCGACGTGTCCCACTATATCGGTTTCATAAAAAGGAAAAACGCTGCCGAAGAAGAAGAAGAAGAAGAAGAAGAAGATCTTGATCGGCATGAGGAGACCCCTTTGGCTATCTCTAACCCGAGGAAGGATATAGCGCGCTGCAAGTTGGAGGAAATAACGGAAAAATTAAACGCGAGGTTAACTCCGAAATTGATGGACGATTTACGGTGGTATTCGCATAGAACGTGGTCACAGAGGGGTTGGAGAAACTTGATTTTCGCAAACCGAACCGGCCTACACGCAGGTTTTGACTTCGAAGACCGATACTTTCAAATAATGAGTGCAATTCTTTTCGAAGAAGGGCTACTCACCCCGTTACATCTCAATCAAATGGTCGTCAACGTTAGCGGGTATTATAAATCTCTGGATAAATGTTTCGACGAGATTGGCGGTTTCGATAATATTTCTTCCGATAAAGTGGAGGAAGCGCCGAATGTATTAAATATCGTCGATAGGAATGAAAAGTTTGACGCCGGATTCTTTCCTAACTATGAAGAATCGAAAGGCTCGGAAAAAATTTCGAACGAAGAGTCCCGAACCCTAAAAGCAGGAAGGAAATTGATCGCGGAAATGGACGAATTGTATACGAAATTGCAAAAGCAGTTTTATCCAATAGTATTTAGCGAGATCAATTGGAACGAACAAATATTTTTCATGTGCGAAAAGGCCTGTAAAACCGACGTTTTCTCGTTTCTAACTCTTTCGGGAAAAATAGTCGTTAAGTACCTTCGTCTTCGAAAAATTTAAAAGATAAAGAACGAAGCGGTCTCGCGAAACAGTCCTTTTTCCGGAATATGTATGATAAATTTAAAAATAACAGGACCCAAGACGAAAAAGCTATTAGAGAATTCATCGTCGAAGACTCTTTCTTGGGGAAAATTTTTTCGAAGAACAGAGAGGATAATAAGAATATCAATACCGCTCCCACCACCGACACCGCCGCTATCGAAGAGGAAAAGAAAACCGAATACGAATATAATTGCTTCATGACTTTCTGCGTATATTGGTGCTGGGCTTTCAACTACGTTAAAATGGAACACATGGCCGCGTTGGTAACTTTGAAAAGAATTTTGGAGAAAAATTTCGATTCTCTACTCCACGTTTGGGATGTCGTTATCGATTTCTCGGAAGTTAGCGTACTATCCAGGGAAAGCGAAACCGAAGATCTCGAGGAGCTCGTCAACGTTTTCAAAGCGAAGGTTTTTGGATTTATATATTTTTCGAAGGAAAGAGTCTTCGAATTCAAAAGATCTTTGATCATAGATTCTTTCGTTCATCCCGAAATCAACGATAGGTGGATTAAATTTGTAGAGAAATACGGATCGATGATATTAGGAGGTATAATCGTGAAACGGAAATTCATTCACCTTTTGTACATTCAACTTTGCACAGAGTACTGCCAGGTGTACGGCGCTCAACCTTGTTATACGCGTTTGGAGTCGATCGTAATGGACGAACACACACCTAGCTATAAGTTAAGCGATGACGGTAGTAGGAGCGATCTCGACTCAAATTTATGGGATAACGACGATGCCGAGTGTTCGACTAACGATAGAGTTATTAATACCATTAAAACTTTGGGGCGTAGATTAAGAATCACTACAAATTTCGATTCTCGGTTGTTTTTGAAAAAAATTAAAGTGAAAGTCGAAACGTACAATAAGCAAATGAAAAAAAATGCGGGGTGCAAAGAAGAAGAGAGGCAGAGAAGTATCGCCAAAGGAATACATATCGAGTACAAAGCTCCACCAAAATTTTGGAAGATCAGTTTAGACCCAGAAGAAAAAGAAAAAATGGAAGTCATTATGTGGAACGAATTCATTGACGAATTGGAAAAGTTCGTTTTGCGTCAGCTCGAACCGATCGAAAAAAACTTCCCGTCGGCTTCTTCCTCAACCACTGCCTGCGTTTTTGCCGATGATAACTCTTTATCATCGGTATTGTTTAAGATTTTAAATAAAAGGAGCGATTCGTTAAGGGAGGAAAATATTAACATCGAAGATTGTATCTACGAATTTACGTTTCCTTCTTCGTCGGAGAACGAAATGACGATCGTCGATAAATATATATTGGATCAATTTTGTAAAGCGAAAAATGGAGAAAACGTCAAAACGAAGGAAAGTTTAGAAGTTTTGGACTGCATTGTAAACGACGAGAGTAACGATCGTAAAATAGCGGACGTTTTAATGTCTCAAAAATCGACGAAGTTGCTTTCGAGTGATGATAAAAGATTTCCCGGTTGGAATAACGAAAAAGAAAGATACCACGTGCAAGAAAGTTCCGCAGAGAAAGGCCAGAAGGCGAAAGAAAGTTGCCACCCCGGGGATAAAAACGCGCCCTGTAATCAGCATGTTTTGTCTTCCAAATCTAAAGGCGGAGGAGGGGGTTCTTCTTTCGGAAATAAACAGAACGAGGATTTCGGGTGCGGGTTACTCTCTCATAAATTCGAAAATATGTACGGGAGAAGAACGACTATCGAGAACGGGAGCGATAAGCCCGTAAACCTTACCTTGGTAATGGATAATGACGAGGAACGGAGCGTCTTCGAAGTACCGGGTTTTTATCAATCTACCTTAAGACCGATTGAAGTCACGGAATATTCCAAAGCGATCACGTATGCCGATGTAAGATACGTAATAGATTTTGTGAATCAAAGATTTCTTTCGATCATGGGCATAAATTTGAATGATGACCGCGTGAGCTTCGGAATTTTGCGCGAAACGAAAAACGAAAAGGCGAAGGACCCCTTAACGCGTTCGGACAAATACGTCGCGTTCCCTTCGTTAAAGGTTCCTCTCCGCCGACGCCGACGCCGAGAACGACGGGATGTACGAACTAAACGAAAATACGGTTGAAGATATTTTGCCAAAGAGCGATACCGAGGAAGGGTGGCACAGGCTCCGAGTGTATAACGTCATTTGCAATTCATTGAAGCATTTGAGTTATCGCCTTGAATCGAATCGGCCCACCGTCTATTTGTATAGGGACGAAAGAAACGGCGTTCAAAAGATCAAGATAAAAAAAAACGAGAGCGTATTAATAGTGCAAAATTCGCACAACGTTTTGGACCAACATCCGGATTATTGTCCGGACAGCCCACCGGGAAAAATCGTTAAGCGAATAAGGTGCGTAATTATTCCCGGCACCGAATTGAAACATTTGCCAAAATTCGGAATGAAAGAAATTAATGCGAAATATTTACTAAAGCAGTTCCATTTTACGCAGGAAATATATTTTTATCGCCTTAACGTCCTGACGCAGCCTCTGGAGAAATATAGAATCCTGGAAGAGATTATCGATACCGTTAAAATGAGAGCAGTGCTAAGCCGGAAGAAAGAGGCGTCGAAACCGAAAAACTTTTACGCGAACCCGGATTACGGATTGGATGAAGAACCACCCCGCGCAGACGAAAACGATGGCTATTGCGGTGAATACTCCGCGGCTGAGAAGAGGAGGGAGAACGACGACGACGACGACATAATGAAAGAGGTATTATCGCCCGAAAACGAGATATTGCTTCGATATGGTTTTCACGCCCACAAAGAACATTTTTTGCCGGGCTTGTCGCGCAGATTATCGAGACTTTTGACATGGGAAAAAGAAGAGTATCGTAAAGAGAATACCAAATACGAATTCAACACCAACGTAAAACCGTACTCCCGATTGTCGAAGTATACCTTTTCCAGCGAGTTGGCGAACGTGTTTAACAACCATCACAATCAACCGTTCGCCGGACCGGCGGAAAAACTGTTCGTGACGAAAAACAAAAGTTTCTCCAGCGAATCGGACGGCGGCCCGACCCTGATATCCTACCGGCCGAACGTGTTGGAGGCAAACGGGAAGTATTTGATTTGCGGATACGAAAACGAACTCTTCGCCGATACCTCGAAGGTGATATCGAACGAAATTTCGATCGAGAAATTGACGCTCATCCACAACGTCTCGTTAAATTTCGACGAAATCATCTTAATCATCCGAAATCTTTTGAACGCCAATTCGGCGCTTCAGGGTCTGAACATTTTCGTTTTTTTGTTCGCGAACGGTCAGTTAACGGGCTTGAGCGAAAAGGACTTGATAGATACCATATTTTACACCATCAAAGAATTGGCGACTGCGGGAGTAGGAGGAAGCAGCGGCAGCGCAGTCGACAAATCCACCCCCATTTATCGGTTGTATAAATTGATTGATAAAAACAAAATGTACCTCTACCTGCTCAAACACCTCATGGTCTTCGTCGGCTATGGAAACGCACTCAGCACGATGGATAACGAGTTTATGCACCATTTGATGTATACCGTCAATCAAGCTTCGTACAACATGCTGGAAAAAACAATAACGATACTAGTCGGGGTAAAAGGAAACGAGGGAAAATCGAACTTCATGGCAATGGTGAGGAGGGCCTTATTCGGAAAAGAAGCTTTCGCCACTTGCTACATATCCGATGTCGTGACTAAAACGAGTTCGAGTTCGACGGCTATGCCGAATTTGAGCTTTTTGGGAAAATCCCACGGCGCTATAGTTGACGAGGCTTCGACCAAGAAGGATCCCGAGCACCGACTGATGAAGTTCTGTACCGACCGCGTCGTTGAAAATTTCGCAGAGGGGCGGCAGCGGGAACTTGCACGAGGAAGGGAGATCGCGAGCGCGAGCGCGTCCGCTTATGACGTTGAAGATGATGATGATGATGAGGACTGTCGTCGCTTGCGTATGCACCGAAGAATAAGAAAACTCTCCGTCGTGAAGAATATTGATTACGATAAATATTTCGATTTCTCTTCAAAACTCTTTTGCTCATCGACGTGTTTTACGTGGAACCATGGGTCGCCGGTGATATTTAACGTACCACCCGAGGTTTTCATAAACTACCATCATATAATTCAGTCTTCGATCGTGTGCGAAACCAGTGACATTCTTAAAAGTTGGCACAAGGAAATTTTTTCACCGATAATCGAAAGTAAGAGGCATAAAATAATTCAAAAATCGAAAGATCTGCCGCAACATATTAGAGACACGATCACGTTTTCCAACAACGTGCTTTATTTGAGTCAAGAAAAAGTAGTAAATTATATAGATAAAGCGTCGTATTTGGGAATAATAAAAAAAAAGGATTGTTTGAAAACCGCCTCGATTGCCGACGCCGACGCCGACGCCGACGCCACTGCCTCATCAACTACGATTCGCGGTAACGAGGAAGAATCGGAATCAGAACCCGAAAACGGTTCAGAAAGGCGATTTTCGAAGCCGAAGCACGATCAGAAATGGTTTAAATTGCTCCAAGATTCTGTGAAAACTGCAAAAATTTTAGAATTTCACACCGGCAAGCCGAAGAGAGGTCAAAGGCGAATAGGTTTTTTCGATAACGATCGAAGAGATAATACAACCCGGACCGAATACGGCTACTATATTGAAGAAGATGATAGGGAGGACGTTGAATTGTTATGGATAGAGACGTTTTCGAGCGACAAGGTTTCTTCGGCAACGAAAATAGATTACGAGAACGGCACTAGTTTAAAAAGACGAAGATCCCGCGGCTCTTCCCGTTCACCCGAGTCCGATGTTGACGAAAAAGGCGCCACCACCGCCGCTGCCACTAGTAGACGCAAAAGGACTAAGGAAGCGTCGTCACCGGTATCGTCGATGATTAGTGGCGTAGAAATAAGGAAAGAAGAAAATGTCGCCACCCTCGCCACCTCCAAAGAAGGAGAAGAAGATATCGTGACAAAACGATCGATTTCAAAGAGAAAAAGAAGTGTCGATGATGGGGTCGGCGCTCTAGCAAAGAGAAAGAGACGAGAAATAAAACGTTCCGATCGCCCCGTGGACGAAAAGGATATCAACCCACCGGTTAGGTTAGATGCGAGATGTTGTCCATTGTTCTTAGAATCGGCATCGTTCGGTGGCGGGAATCAATCAAACGATTTAGTATGTAAAAACGTTTCGGAAGTAGGCGGCGGACGATTCTCCAAAAGGAAATCGGTAACTTGGTTCGGGGGCAAAAGCATAGTCTGGAAGAGCGGCGACATGCAGAAGAGACATATGATCAAACCCGATCTTTTGAAGACGATCACGACTCCGAACGCGGATATTTCATTCCGAGACATCTACCAGAAAGTCTGCGAGATTCGCGTCAGTTGTCAGATATTTTTGCTAGCTAATTCCTTTGACATGGATTACCCGGTCGACGACGCCATGCAGAAGAGGCACTTGGTGTTTTCTTTAAATACCGTTAATGAAAAAAGCGTTAAAACGAACAAGTTTTTAAAATTCGTTTCAAAGCTCGGCGATTTCCTGAAGTGCCGCAACGCCATAGAAGAAACGAATGATGACGACCAAGGATCGTTGAGCGCAAAAGCTGAGACCTTGAAAAGGATGTTATCCCCCCTAATCTCCTCAACAAATGATGATAGCGCTGAGAGCGAACGATCTTACGGGTTTTTCTTTTCAAAGATCTCGCAATTCGTGCGCGAGAACAGGATTTTCCCGAGATTGAAGTTGAAAGAAAATAATATTTGCAAGTCGCTGAATAGCTTTTACACGCTGTATTCTTTGCTGATGTTGAGAAGGTGTGATAAAGAACTACCCCTTTTTAGGCCGGCCAAAGAAATGAAATCCATTCGTACAAGCATCGAACAAAATTTCAACACGTTCGATGAGGATGTACAAATGATTATGAGTACACCCCTTTTCTTCCCTTTCTACAAGAGCAAATTCGGCACCCCAAAAAATGTTACGTTAAGCGTATTAGATAAAACTATTATGAACGAACTTCATTTCGATCAATTCGAAAAGCAAAGTTAGTTTCCCACGCGAGGCACCCCTCACGCCATAACCATTTCTTGATGATCGTAGCGTCATCTTTGCGGAGTTTTGAAAAAGTAGCCATGTTATTCTTAGTTAAAACAGAGCGCGCCAGAGCTAATACGAGAAACGCTCGGAAAGATTTTATTACACACCCACCAAGAACATCTTATGTAAGGCCCATCTAGCATTTTTCTCCATATTCACATGATTTGGATTTAGTGGCCAAAACCCATACCCCCTACACAAATCCCCGTAATTCGTATTTCACATTACGCCGTATATGGACTTCCTTTCCGTTGCACTTTGCCTTCTACAGGACTAAAATTATCTTTCATAGCTGCATTCCTTACTGACAATCGATATGTTCCCGTTTCGCCACGGTGAGGCCGCATCCCCATGTAACTTACGGGATATAACATAACGCATAACCAAGAGGCCTGACAGATAGACTCACGAAGGTCCTCGCTCCCTTCTCCGCATACGCGTTTCATGAAATTAAACCATCTCAAGATTCTCCTGCAGACGTCTCACAAACACCATGCCACGACTTTTCATTTTCTCACTTTACCCCTTTCTTCACAAGCCTCACAAACCTCTATCTATATTGAAATATGCCCTCAAATCATGATCGTCGTATTCCCAAACGTTCTTAACCAACCTTAAACACGCCACCACTTAAACGACTTAATACTCCTAGTGAAACTATCTCAAATTATTCTAAATCAATTAATGAACTATTCCCGACCGTAAGAGCTTTCTCTTACTCAATTTAAATACAATTTAATCCCACGAACAAAACCGCCAGGCCGATCGAGAATAAAGAGTGAAAAAACGCCAGCGGGACGACGATAACGCCGTAGCCGCAGCTGCTATCGCTGATGCTGACGACATCGAGATTTATCCATTGATGGTTCTTAGGAAGAATATCGAGCCATATGATCAAGACCAGTGCGACCATGAAGCCTAGTCCACGTACACAGGAAGCTATATGACAAGTGTCATCATTTCAACGCACATCGATTATAATTCGACCATGGCAATTTCTTCTCCATCTCACAATTCAACATTTGATTCATCCATCATTTATTGCTAAATATTTTAAACTCAGAACACTGTTAACAGGGTTCCGATTGCTGAGCACGCATTGCGATATTATGCATAAAAATATACACACACTAGAGTATTTAGTCTCACACTTCACATGCACAATAACCTTAGCTTCGTATACCGACGTTATGTAACCCCTCCTTGTATCGCAAACTTTTATCAATATATAATTTCATTTTTCCTTGTACGCTTATCTCTATATTCAAACTCACGTTTCTTGTTCCTTTCAGATTTGCATCTTCATCACTTAAAAACCAAATCATCCGCATTAATTAGGTAGTGCACTCCTCCCTCGACCATAAATTCCTTTTTGTTCATATGAGAAGAAATCAAAATTAGGACAAGCAAAGGAAAAAATTGCATTTAGATCATATGACGGTTGATGTTAGGAATATATTGCTAACGTCGATAAAAAAAAATATCTCTAGAACGAAGAATTGGTTCGGCCGCTAATAGTGAAGCTAACATTTTCGTTTTCATTATTATTTACAAGTAAACTCAAAAGATTAAAAATTAAACAAATTAGATAAAATAAATTCAACAGTCCGGAAGAATACAATTTATTTGGAAATCAGGTCTTCAAATGATAAAACCACTCTCAAATGTGGAAGGGTGTGTAGAGTAGTAACATCTATAATAAAGTATATACTGACATTAAGATTTCTTTCGCTAGTAAAGCAATTTGCAGTTTAGTAAATTATTTTACTGCGTAATTATTATTTAACATTGATATTATGTCAAAGTGAATTTATAAGTTATGCTTATCCGTTTTATTTCAGAAGATGAAAGTCCATAATTATTGGTCCGCTAAATATTTTACCTAAACATCTGCACTGTAAGATAATACTACACATTATCGTTCTTGGTCAGGTCTTTTTACTGTATGTTCGTTGCAATGACTGTTCTAATTGTTATTATGACTCACAACACATTTAATATTATATCCTATATTATCTCTGTCGAAGTTACTAAATTTTTAAAAGTTTTATGAGAAACTACGTACGAACTCACGATCTTCCTTCTCTGTTTCTTTCCGTATATGAGAAATATTCAAGAATAAGCGAATACTATTTGAGAAGTGAAAAAACGACTTGAGTGAAGCAACTTAAGAATGAAAAAGCTTTTAAAGATTTATGAAATGAATCATTTAGTAAAAATGCAAGGTTCAGAAAACTTAACACGCTAACCACACACGACACTCCAATTGCACCTGGTCATCTTGTTTCTTAATTCTTAATAAATCACTAAATTAATTCCATTTTTCAATATCTTGTGATTCACAAAAACCAACTTGCTTACGCTTGGAAGAAAATCAATTCTTAGCAAATGACAATGGTCTTCTAGATTAAATCCGAATAGTCTCATAAATATTTTTACTCCCTCTATACTTTTTTCCATCTATCTTGATTTTCTTAATTCACCTTAAGTAAATCTTGCTTCTTCTTTTTCTTTCATTCCATTGTTCTCTACTTCCTCACTTTCTCGATTTGGGTCTGACTAGAAGGTTAATGTAAGAGGTCCCATCCTACACCAAGACTACATCACCGATAGCAATGTTAGGTTCTTTTCTCGCTTTAGTACTACATATAATTAACTTTTTGAATTTTAATTCCTATCAGTGCATGTTGTAAAATTTTTCTCTACTATCCATTTCATATTTCTCCTTACCACCCGAAACGTTTAAGTCGACAACTTAGACAAACACTATACAGGATTGAATGCCTAAGGAAAAAAAAAAGGAACATTAGACTGGGTAATCATAAAGGCTTCACGTGTTTATTAAACCCGAGTACTACATTCGTATACTTCTTTCTTAACATTGAAATTAAGTAGGATTTATTAAGAAGAAAAACAAAAACTTCGTTGAACCAAAATGTAGTAGTAAAGACCGTTAGTGAATAATAATTGGAAGGTTGCTGTTGCGTGCCGGTATTCAGTAAAGTCGCCCAAGCAAACAGTTAAATTTAAATAATTGCCGCCTATAGCAATGGAGAATTAATCGATAACATGAATATCCTTTTTGTACTATGAATTAACCCATCCTGCCCAAAATGCAATCTATCAAAACTTATCGTCCACAATTATCATTTTCTATATTATCTTTTTATAATTTTGCGCAGTAAAAGATAGTGTTGCTCTTACGTAGCTTTGCGTGAGATGATGCGAATTCCATAATTTACTTTCAAACAATCTACTGTTTTTATAATAATTCCTGAATCCTTGTTAATGCGCACTAGGTCTCCGTCGTGTTCTTATAAAGCGCATATACTCTGGTAGTTCCCATTATATGCCTCGACCACTGCAATCACATCCTTACAATAAATAATATTGTGTGTTGGGCTAAGACATAATGGGTCTTTTAACGTCTACTCTCCCGCACTTTACACGTCATTACTGTCCCACAACTATAGGCAAGACAGTTATAGAGTGACGGTTTGAGATTTGCAGGATAGTTGCGAATATTCTATGTGTGTCGTCTATTAATTTTCTATTATTGTGTTGTTGGTCATTTGAATACATCTCATAGACTCATCGTAGAAGCGATTTAAATAACTTTAAAGGTATTGTGATGGCGGCGGTGGGAGAGGCGGAGTTATAAGATAGTGGTCATGGTGAGAAGATATCTTGCATAGTGCCCGACTCGGTTACGATGCATTGAGTTTTGGGCGAGGGTCTGAGGCATTAATGGTTTGGGAGCGTATGATAGCAGGGTCTTTGAGAGGATTTAAGTTGATGCATAGTTTATTCCAGTAGGCGCAACCCAGTAATTTAAAACTTATAAAAGACACATAAGAAGTTAAGCAATAGAACCCTTAACCTTGATGACGAAAGTTTGATGGGTCTATTACGATGATGGGGTGAGAAAATGAGAACCTATGTGCTTCGTAGGGCATCAATATGAATTTTCTATACTACAAATCCTCATAAGCTTTCGTCTGAATTCGTACATTTTACCTAGTTACGACGATTATTTTTACGTTCTCGATAAAGGTATGCATCTTTATAGTCATGTTCCCTAGTGTGCAATGTGGCCCTAGTAGGGTCGGATCAAGACATTACTCCAGTAATTGAAAAAGTCGGAAATGCATATTGTCTGGTTATTTTTTAGATTTTTTGCCTTAAAATTAAGCGTGGAAGATTGATGATGGCTGCCTTGAGTAAAAAGAGATATGGGTCTCAAAGTTAGTAAATCACCGTAAAGTCTTCTTTCCGTTAATACTACGTTAAGTAGATGTAGTCGTCCTCCTCTCGACAATTTTTTTCAAATTATATTAGACATTTTAGTATAGGCACACTTTTTACCACACACGTCATATATCGTCGATGCCTTATGTGCGTGGCATAAATTGTGCTTCAAAGCCAAGAAGTACATACGTAAGGTAACACAGATCTCAAATTAAAATAATGCCTTTATTCACTACTCGTTTTTCGTCATCACCTAATTACTGACTCTTTTTTAATTGCAATACTCTACACTATACCTAATAATGATGTGTTTGCGAAACAAAGAGTTTGGTGCAGTAATTACTAACGAAGTGTGACCGATTTCTATTATCACCAATACGCTTTTCAGAATGTATTATACCAGTACGAGCCAATGATATTCGTCAGAATGAAGTTCAGTTCGATAGTACAAAACTCCTATATGATTTTGCAAAAAAAAAGTAAAAAAAAAATAAAGATGGAGAGGAAAGAAGAGATGATCTAAAATATCAGAAGTTAAATGAATAAAGAAAACAAACTAGTAATGACATGGATTATGTATATTATTTCAGCTTTTCCTTTGATTAGAAATTGAGTTACAACGCATAATCTGGTACACATCGGCTTTTGTTCTTTGGTTAAAAATTGTAGTTAAATAATAGTAATTATCGTTTTTAGATAATTATCGCGAACATTCAAAAGCTGAGATTACCACACTATTCACGCGTGTTCTAATTTGTGTTAAAATAATACGAGACGGGTACCTAGATGGTGACCCGTTTAAGGACATAATCGAGAAGTTTTGTTTTAAAACACGGAAACAAAATATATAAAATTATTTAATAACAATTTAAAAAACAGTAGATTGAAATAGAGGGTCCTAATTTAATTACTATTCTGTTATTTAATGTTTTTAGTAAATTAATGTGTTTTTTTTAAAAAATCCTGTGGTAAATAATCTAATGAAGGCAACTCAAGACCTTGAAGTTAATTAAATCATAAACCTGATAATTTGCTATATTGTCCCACATAACCTAATCCGCTATAATACCTTTACATATGTATATATAAATATATAATATATAAATCATTATACAAATAAATCAATTAATATAAAAAAATACCATAATTATATATTAAATACCATATTTATATTTAATAAGAACCAAATCATATATAATGCATTTATATATCATATTATATATATATATTATATAATTATATATATATATAATGTATATTATATTATATCGATTATTATAATCTCAAGAGGAGGATATTCTTAGGTGTGATAGGTGACCTAATAATGCCTTGCTATTCAATGTCTTTCTTAATTAAAAGGCCAAAGCTAATACATTCATCAATTGGGTAATAATCTTAATCATGATTCAAAATTGTGGCAATATACGCTCAGTTAGGCTCATGATTAGAGATAGAAAGAATTCCACTATTCTTAGAAGTTTCTTCTAACAAAACGAGTATAATAATCATATATCGCGAAAATACATCCGCTCTGTTATGCACGAAAAGCACCCTACCGACAAAAGGCTCATAACAACATTACATATGATATTATACATTCTATATTTTCTATGCTTAATGTTATACCTAGATCAAGAGTTATGCAGTTCTATATACTACTATATATCTTCTTCCTACCATTAGATAAATAATTAACAGAATCTACAGTTATATTTCCAAAAGGGGCACCAAATAGTACATAATGTGTCCCAATATTAGGTTAACTAGTAGTATTATATCATAAAAGTGTAATGTGTGACAACACGTTGTTAAGCCTACAAATAAAGAATATGAAAGAAATAAAATTAATACATATTAGTACTATAAAACTATACAGTGTTAATACCGAGAAGTCCATAACATTAAAGTAGAAAAAAAAAATAAATAAGAACATACATAAATTTTATATTATCTTATATAATATATACAATTATATAATATACAATTATAAATATAATTTATGTACTAAATAATTATAACTCATATATATAATATAAAATTTAATAACTATTGTTTATATTATATAATAACATAAAGAAATATATATATTATAATTCTATAAATTATTTATTAATGTATATATAGACAATTCCGCTCCGCAACGTCGTTTTAGAGATATAGTATTTATTTTAATTATATTTGACATATATATAATATGAACTAATATTATAATATTACTGATAAAATAATAATATTATATAATTTACTAATCAAATCTCAAATATAATTTAAATAGACATAAATATAATTATAAAATAAATAAATATATAACAGACATAAATATAATATATAAATATTAAGGATATTATAAATATAACACTATAAATATATAATAAAATAATTTTAATATTATATATTAATTATTATATAGTAAAAGATATATATATATAACATATTCTTAATAATAAAAAAAAAGAAAATCAAAAAATAAAAAATACAGAATATATCTTGCTTATCCTATAATATAGTAAGACTGCTCAAGCATTTGCTTCATTTATACTCTTAGACCGAGATTTTATATAAGGAACCAATTATCTATCAATTTATATATATAATAATATATCACAGTATAATAAATAATTAAAGAACAAAGTTTGTAACGCGACTGTGCTTATGTCGAACTAAAAATGTTGAGAAGCATCTATAATATCAATAAAAACTACTGGAGTCTTATCGGGTATTACTCAGAGCCCACAAATAGCAATTACCTCTAATAATCTCAAAATATCTCACAAATATAAATACTTTATATATGTACTGTCTACGAAGCTATCTACAGTATATCCATGGATCATTTTTTCAGTATATCTTAAATTATCTCCACATCATCACTTCTACGAATACTGCACACGCTATACAGATTCGGACTTAGGAGCCATAAACGGATCTGTGTGATAAAGGTACAAGCATCCTATTCATCATACATAAATGAGAGTTTGCAAACACAAAACGTTCATCTATCAAACAGTTGACAATATAAATTAGGACGCGGAAGAATAACAGAACACCTAGAGAAACAATACTTTACACCTGACAAATCTATATAAAATTGTCTGGTAGATTATCGAGTTTACTTGAGTTACACGAACATTCTCAATGTATATATTTGGAATTCTTTGCGCAATCTTTCAAAACATTCTCCTTCCTCATCTATAGTCCTAAACTTCCATTTCACTTCACACCGACGCTCGATACTCTTACACTAACTCACTAATACCAAAACTTTGTTTTTAAATCAAAATTAATTTACGTTACCTTAACAATTATATTTTAATATAATAATCAATAGCTGTAATTATTCACTCCTTTATAAGTAACACTGACAAATTAAAAAAGTAATTTCTTTAGTCCATAAACTTTTTCCTGTGTAGTACTAAGCACAGATATGAAAATATATTTTTTATTATTTGTTGAATCTACTTTCCAGTCGCCAATCTTTCAAAACATCTCACAAAGCATGCTATCAATTTTTTATAGAATTTATAAAGCTATTTAAATTGATCACTCTGCTTCTCCTTAGACTCCTATTTAAGCTTACTCTAATGATCTCATCTAGTAATTCCATGTTATTAAATCTCAGATACTCCACTCTCCTAAATAGTGATGTAAGACAGTATTTGATATAAATTTCAGACTACACTAGCACTATATAGTTCATTCATCTTTATATATCCTCGCATATCTACATACTGATATTTCCTAAATACTAACTCTGTATAGTTAAGTTACTTGATAATCTAATATTATATCCATAATAAATAGTTTTTTAACTAAACTACAGTACACTCTTATTACACTACTTTCATTATCACCTGCCACACTGAATGAAAGACTATCCGTTCGTACATCTCTTGTCCGTCTTAGTTGTTTGGTATCCAGAAATATATTTGTATCATCTATACATACGTGTTTTAGGTATATAATTTTTACCTCATCAATAATGAAGTTATAAGACTAGTCCTCTCATTACGAGTATCTCGTCGATCTAGTCCGCGAGATATCATCACTCACACACTTGATACGTTAGTATAGGCATTTATCAGAGTTTAGTCGTATTCTACAATTTAATCATTATAGGATACAAGGGTTTAGTGATTCCCAGCACATCACTCCGTCGACACAATGCGTGCTCACTCATATCGTACCAACACATCATCGTCCAGGACACTCGATGCAAAGACCCAGTCTTAGCAAATTAAATTGTATTTAAAACGCACCTCTTCTTATTATTAGAGAACTACTCTGCCAGAATACTATTCGTCTTTCATCACACTCAATAATTATCACCGATCGCTACACAGTAGGTTCTCTGAAATAATTGCGTCGTAAATTGGGTATGTCTGATGCAGTGTATTGTTCGAATATTAATAGAACTATTTTATATGTATAATATATTAATTATATATTAATAAATATTGTTTTGATATATCTCTCAGTGAAAGGGACTGATTGTACAGCTGTCCGTTTCGTTTTTGAACTAAAAAAATTAATAGCAATATCGAAATGACGAGTAATAATTTTAGGAGTGGTAGAGCTCCAGATCCATAAAAATATATATTCAAACTTATTGAAATAACTCTTTATAATCTATACAATCATTTGTTTTAAGTGTATTAATTAATCTTATTTAATATATTAAAAGCTAACGCTCACTCTCATCATCAACAAGTCGAACTGTGAAGGTTATTATTACTCTTCATATGAATAGGTTAACATCAAATATATTATAAATGTGTTTCTAATTACTATTATATAATATTCATTCATAGATGTTTGCTCTTTTGATCTCTCATGATTAGGGAAAAAACATTCATCTGTCATCTGGTAGTTTTATTTATAATTTAAGAAATTTGTTAGTTTTATTACATCTAACTCTTTAAACTTACTTTTGCACTCTATGGTACTTTGCTTTAAGGTCGGATAGGGAGCCATCAAAGTGATATACTTGTGCTAAGGAGCACTGTGTGTAATTATTAGACACTCTGGTTTTCGATAGTGGTCGGCCAAACGAAGTTCAGAATAAGTAAGAACAATCATTATTAATTAAAAATGTCACTCTATGCAAAGAAATTGTCGTGTGATGCGATTCTTTGTATTACTAGCCGAAGTATTCAGAAGAGGTCTCACATCTCTAGTAAAAGTAGAGGTGAGCTCGGAATTTGTCTATAATGTTTGGGTTACTAAACCTGTGGAGCTTGGGCTCTCACGTTTGGTTGTGGATTGAAACAGAAGCGTTATGAGTGAACACCAGCTCACCAAGATGCTTACTTTGAGTGCTACACGAACTAATAGGTAACTTTCATGAGAAAATTATGGTGAGTCACACGATGCCCTCTAGAGTAACATATCTGGTTGTGTCACGCTCTCTCACTGATACCTGCTGTCATCGCGTGATACGAGAGCGTTGTGATTGATCACGTGAGATTTATGGCTCTGTCATGAGAATACACATTGCACGCTCCCAATTTCTCTTCGACATAGTGGTCAGTCAAATGTAATTCTCCTCCCGTGAAGACTATATGCCTCATATGCTCTCGAGGATTACAATTTTACAAGGTAGTGTAGAATTAAGCGCTTAATATGTTTTAGCTTTTTATGACGAGATTTTGGCCCTTACACGAGTGATAATTGCTCTAAGGAGTCTATATGTGAATGGTCATTGCAAATGAGTGAGAGTGTTAGATATATAATCCTCTCTTAGTATGTTTATTTAGATGTAGTTTTAGATAGGGTGGTATAGTGAATGCAGATTCTCTATCACTGTGTATTTCACGGTGATTAACTAGACATAATCCGATATAGTCTTATGCATAGAAGTTGTAGATCAGAGATTTAAATATACGAAGCATGCTGCTGCAGGTTCGTGCGGTAAGGATTAGCTAACCGTGCAACGGACTCGCATGTGTTTGTGCAACGAGTCGCCTGGGTCATCTGTGTACTTAATAATATCTCGAGGTCGTGTCCGTGTCTTTATATTACGAGTCGCTTCCATCATCTCAGAGGATACTTTGCTCCTCGGCCCTCCCATTCTTCCAAAGTGTGTTCTGAATGGGTTTGGCTTCTCTCATGTTACATGAGTTTATGAGTACGTATCCTTCTCTTATGATTCTCTCCAGTTATTTCTAAAATCGTTGTTTCAAATATTGGAGACGCGGAAGTTTGGTGTTCTGTTGTGTGCTATACTGAGCCTAGTTGATGTAATTCTCGACAGGTTTCTTCTCAACGCGTCATCTTTTAACTTTATCGAGAGCTATGTGTTAACTATTTGAGATTTGTGTTTCACTCGATTCTTTGACATTGAAGTACAGTCTTAGTTGTCCGGATGACTCTCACTGCATGTGAGTGTCATTTTATAGAGTGTTAGAGACTCGCGCTTCGAGTACAACTAACTGTAGGACACTTACTAGTGTTGCGCTTTAGACTAATAGAAGATCATGTTAACACTCAGAATAATGTTATGAATGATGAGTTGCATTCTGTCGTCACAACAGCCATGTCGCTATTTCACTTAATCTGTCCTTTTCTCGTGACACGTTTATTCACTCTCCTTACGATCTTGACAGCTCTCGTGATTGAGCACGTTAAAGAATGTTTAGTTCTCGAGTATTATGCGTAAGATAGTCTGTAATCTGTCATAAGCTCCTTTATATCGCGATTTAAGATCACCTCCATATGCCACTGACTCTTAGATGATAAGTTAAGAGTGAATTTTATGTGTCACTCTCAGTTATGTGATGAGCAGTGTGATTGTGTGACATTAGCCTGATCATGGCCTATGATGTGTCTCTAGAGGGTGTGTGTTACATGTCTCTAGAATATTCTTTTTATTCGGTATTTGCTTTTATTGCCATATAGTTTTGGAATTTGATCATAAATTCAACAGTGATAAATTACTGATCCATTTTGATATGATTTAGAAATATATTTTAAGTTGTTTCATTTTTAGTGGAAAGTGATCTTTCTTATTTTTTTCTTTTCAAATCCTATTTTCTACAATGACATGTTTATTGTCAAAAATAATAAGAAATTACAATCTCAATCCTTATAATGTATATGCATTTTAGTTAATAGGACCAGCGTTCCTCCACTTTTGCTGAGGGTGATGGAGATTTTTAGTTTAGGGAGGATCTTTATGGCGTTCAGTTCATGTTTCAGGCAGTCATATGACTCTAATGCACTTTACTTACTACTAGACATATCGTAGAAATATTCTAAATATGTTTGCAGTGTATGAGAGGTTGTGTGGATATTTGTTCTTCGGAGGGTTCTGCTGTGCTTATATGTTACGAATACGATGTGACCTTCTATCATTATCAACTATGACATAGATGATCGTCATCCGTGCTCAGTCAGAACGAGTATATAAGTAATTCGTCATAGTTTGACTTTAATTCGTAAGCTGAGTGTCTTATTATGAGTGTGTTCGTACTTTTATCAACGTGTAGCTATACTATATATATCCATCATCGTCAGTACTCAGATTTGATGATTATACTACTTGAATATGTATTGAGAGAGCTATATATGAATGGTGGTGAAACCAGCATTTATTAGAAGAAATGGGTCATGTAGGCATCTCTCCATGATGCTTCTAGCACACTCTTGGATCAAGTTATCTATTTGATATGATATCTATTGTGATAGGGAGACGAGTGAGTATTGATTTTGTTCCAGACAGTGTGTGATTTAAATTCATTTTCGCACGAACTCCTATCAGTCCACTAGCTAAACTATCACGGTTACTGAGTATCATGTTATAATATGCTGCTTTTAGATTTTATATTCTTATTACTAGCTGTAAAGTCATTCGTCCATAGCCCATCTGTATTTGCAAGGAGATATACCTCTTGACGTGGAATGTTTTACATTATATATTTA
The DNA here is from genome assembly GCA_015478945.1 of Trachelipus rathkii. Taxonomy (NCBI): domain Eukaryota; kingdom Metazoa; phylum Arthropoda; class Malacostraca; order Isopoda; family Trachelipodidae; genus Trachelipus; species Trachelipus rathkii. The sequence continues at coordinate 4,965 of JABUQX010093569.1, read as the reverse complement.
AAGTCACAGGCACTGATGTAACTGTTAAAGATAATTATTGAGTGCGTACTGCTCGAGAGCTTACAGTGATTGTGAGATGCATTATTCATTCTATCGATTTACTGGGCACCTCTTATGCGATTAAATTATTCTCTCATATAATATTTCACTTAGCAGTATGAGTACATTTAATACTTCTTTTATAGCAAAATATTCAAATGTACATTACTAAATCAAACTCTGCTACATTACTTTCTATACAAAGTACCTTATAAACTACTACTAATGATTAATGCTATAGAGAGGTTTCTGCTCAAAAATTGCTATTGAGGATTATATATCTCACACTAATTTGTGTTCTAACACAACCTCAATTATATATTTGTTTCATGTGATATTTAGTAGTAATACTTTCACTATTCATAAGTCATATTCTCACCATGTCTGGACTACCTTTACCTCTCTAGATACTCGCTCGCGTAGTCACTCTCACATGTGGACTGGTAGTACTCGAACGAATAAGTTTGAACAGTCTCTCACTCAAGGTCACTGTGAATGAACTCTAGAAAATATTGAAATATATTAACTCGAAGGTAATTTAATCTATACTTTTGTGTGTAATAGGAGTTTATTATTACTATTATTAAAAGTTGACTACTATGCAGAATAGATTTTGTTAAAACGATAATGTCTATCTTAGTGTCACTTTACCATATATATCGCTACAGAGATGTAGATATTCTTCTCTAGAGCGTGCATGTTACTGTTCCATCTCTGTCAGCAATTATATATGACTCGGATATCCGTAATCTCAGTCACAGGAGTCTAATTCATACTGACACATCCTTATGTTTTTTTACAAGATAAGCATCTCGCACACACACTAGGTCTCGCGCTATCTTACTATCACTATCCGGTATCCTCAGGTGCCTCGTCAGGTGACGGCCGGGCCGTATGGATATAGATCACTATATATAAGTATATACGTAAATATATTGCTCTCACTCTAATGACTATACACTGGATAGCCTATATGTATCCTATATGATACCGATGGTATATTTCTGATCATCGAGTATCTGTAGATAAGTAATCTCTCAACGTGTTTACCTAGATAATAAGGTAATTAAGTAAAGGAGTTACTATATAGTTATATTGTATTAATAGTATAACGATGTAAAGAGTTAAATATGTAAATTACGCTATAAGTACTAGTATTAGTTATATACATCATAACGTAGCAACTCATTAACAAAAAGTACGAGTTTGTACTGTTAGTTAAGATTAGCTGTCCCGATTCAATCTACAGTTCATCCTTAAGTAATACGATAGTACGCTAGTGAGTCTAGGTATGATATATTATAGCTATCCATAGAAACCTATATAATCTCATATTTATATAGTAGTGATCATATAATAGTTAGAGAATATTTTATGCTACTCATATAGTCAGCTATCAGCACTATTATAAAATCCGTAACTATTGAGTGTACGACAAAAACGGATTGATTAGCTATTATTGCAATTTGTATTATTCTTATATATTTAGTGATAAATATATATATATTAGTTCATTCTAAAAATATCAATAATATAGTAAAAAAATAAATATAGATCAGGGTTAATATAATATAAAGATTTATACCATGAAGCTATTCACTTTACTTTTCATTTAATATTTTAATATCGCTAGATCTTTATTCTCTAGCTGGTAAACTGTTATGTATAAGATAGTATATAGTGGTTACTACTTTCAAGTCAGTTCCAATTTATATTATTTGTATATCATTTACTTTGTTTTTATTATCAAAGGATCAAAATTTTCAAGATTCCCTCACCCACACCTCCAAGAAATTGTGGTTGCTGTAACAACGCTTTTCATATAAAACTGACTCAGTAAGTTACCAACTATATAAGGATTTTGTACATATATAATATTTCAGATATATCCCTCTCACATATTTACATATAGCATATATACTAGTTCATATGCATAATTAGTCAATTAAGAATATACGGAAGATTTGTAAGTTAATTATCACTAATATATTATGGAGATATAAGATTATTTCATATTATAGAAACTATGACAGATAAAATACATTTATATACGCCCCAATCTATTAATGCATATAGACGTTGATCTTTATACGTATTACAGTAATTGAGTTTGACTTATTATCTTCTATACTAGCTCTATAGTTTTAATACCAGATCACCTTTCTATACTAGTACGGGTAGTCATGTTCAGTTATTATGTAAGCCTAAAAATATACTTGTGTTAGCTCACTAATGATAAGAGATTAGTATCAAATAGATTAAATATATTCACCTCTATATTACTAGCATTTCATCAATATGGAAAGAACTGCTCAATTTATGCTAGTCATCAGGTATCGAGTATTGATATTGTTGTCTAACTCACATTAAGAATATCTCGACGTATCTACTCAGAACAACCAATACTAAACAACTAGCAAATAGCATCATTATTAATCTCCTGCGGTAATTACGAGCCCGTTTATGATCGCACGCTGATTTCAACGCAGCAGCCGATCAGAAACTTGAGGATATAGATTTGTACGAATTGCACGTTTTATTTGATCATGACATTAATGGTAATCATATATCACGTAATCTCTCAAGCTAATACAAGTTATACGGCTTAAATGTAGGTGACGATAGGTTGAGTGAGGATAGTAGTGAATGAACAGTACAGTCTAAACTTTACTCTCCTACTTCATTAGTACACTAGTAATATATGGAGCGTCTCCCGTATAATATGTGATCTTTAGAGTTTAGCTCGTAATATGATGATTCGATAGAGTGACAGACAGGATTTTAACATCACTACCCTTTTAATTATTATAAAGCTATTAATCATACGTCTATTGAAAAATCTAGCATGTCGTATTGTTGTAGGTTAGTTTTTAATGTTGAACTTTCTATATTATGAATGACTAGATAGTGTCGTATGTTTTAAAATCACTCTGTCGGGCTAATAAACGCGTTATTTCTAGAAAACCGTGCCCAAATTCCAAATGTTACGTGAGTGGATTCCAAACCTATTCAAGTCTGTCTCGAAGTGGGCCAATAAAAACTAAATAGATAGGAATTAGCATATTTTTCGATGTAAATAGGCTTATATTAAAGAACACTGTGAAGGCGGCCTACCTATTTTCAAATAACATATGTTTGCAAACAAAATCGTCTTTTCAATTATTTTGATATTAGGAAAATAAATTAGATAATTATTCACGGTCAGGAACCTATTATCGCCTTCTTTACGCATCCTGACATGTGTAATGTTTTATATCATCTTTAATGGAAGCTATATCTTATCTAACCTTACAGTCATAAATAATAAGAATTAGAAATATGCTTAGACTATCTTCTATATACACATTATACTTATTATGAAAAGTATCCAATATTATAGTACTTTCGACTACGCTAATATACATCATTCAGTATATCAGTCAACTCACAAGATTATACCTTCCGACCATATGCGCTATGATAGTCAACTAATTACTAACGTTAAAATGCCTATTATGCACTCCTAAGATAATCGACTCTCACTTCTTCTTATAATTTAATTAATAAGCTCACTCACTAATGTAGTCGTTGCGATCTTATTATGGTACTAATATTTCCGAATCACTACGAAACAGATCCTTCTTGAAAACTATCACTTAATATTAGTTGGCTCACGGTATTTTACTCAGTTAACTACACTCAATAACCGTGTCTCAGTAAATGATTTTTCAGTCAAAATAATGGAAATTTTTAATATTATACTGACAATATCAGGATAGGAGTAAAGTTGAACTTATTTCTGAATAGCTGAGAGAACTAGTATACCTAATATACATAGAATTGGGTCGCCTGGCATATGATATATATATAAACTGACGCTTAACATAGTTTGTAATATTGCACAGTATTAATACTTAGTCTATATTCGTCTATGATATATTACTAATATGTGGAAGTATATATATAAATACTATCTATATATATATATATTATTGTAGCTTATAAATTCATTAATTCTCGTCCCCTAATATAGCCGCACGTTATAGTATAATACATATTGACATCTAAATTAATTACTATATATATATTATACTCCACTCACTATAATTGATATCACCTCCTCTATAGTACAGCATACATTCAGACCTATACTTTAATGATTAGTGCATCTATATTCTTAATCAGGTCTCTAAGTCTACTATCCGTCTAATCGCAATATCCGTAACTGGTCAACTCGAAATATATATATAAAAGTTATTATTATTCACATTTAATTTATATAACATGGAGTGCATTATCATCGACTCACAATAGTTCGTTCTCCGTTTGTTTGTCAATCTCAACGTAACTTTACTCGAAGTCTACGTCGGAAAATCTTCCAGATGTGAAGTTCATTTATCTTCTATAGGAATCCTATGATCTATTAAATCTTGTAACATATATTCCGATGACACGAGTAAATATTTTGTACTCTTCATATAACGTAAGTAATATATTAATCGATCTCAAACATTAAAAATACGGAGATCGATCGGCTCACTAACAAAAATTATCTGAACATATGCAAACATTCAATAAGTAGTTGCCCGACATAATATAAATTAATGAGTTCAAAAATATTATTATCAGTTACTTCTCTGATATCTCTACATATATAGGATCCTAACCTCACACTATTACTCTATTTGCTATTCATATAATTTCTCCATCTCATAATATATGCGCTCTCTCGTTAATTATTAAACTCGCTAAGTCCCTCTGAGATTATATGCATATATAAGCATATATACATCAAATGTGACCTATACACACAGCAATTATCAATTTATAGTATTTCAAAGATGTTAGTTATATATATATTGCATGAGATTATGTTAGAATAGTATTTATATTTATATTGAAGTGTGTCTTTACCACTCACTACTGAGATGGTAACATAATATAGTC
>JABUQX010093568.1:0-42001 GCA_015478945.1 Trachelipus rathkii | reverse complement strand
TTAACGTAAATTCATCTCTGTATAAAAATATCTTTAAACAGAATACATAAATTAAACATGTTAAATTGTTTATGTATGGTTAGTAAGCATTTGCGTAAAACTTTTCAATAAACGAGGTAACATCATATTATCTACAAGAAGCGATATAAAGATCTAGATAGGTGATTGTTACCTAGATCAACGAAAAACCACTATTTATATAGTGTATACACATATTTTGTATTACTGTCAGGATCAACCTAAATTTTCGAATAATATTTTGGCTCCGCATTGATAACTTTTATTATTATGAGCACTTATAACGTTATAGTTAAGGCAAATAAGGTATCTTCACGTATTATTAGGAAATAAAGTAATTATAGCTCAGTAGTCTCCCCTAATGATATGTTGATGTCTAATTTAAGACTCGAACACAAGCGTAAGTAAACTAACGATAGCGATATGGTGATGAATATTTTAGACTCAAATACAAGAGTAAATAGAATAAAGATATATCGATATCTCACTTCAAGCAATGAGGATTTAGATTTGATAGAAAATGTCACATAAAGAAATATATATAGTATAGTTTAGATAGAATTGATAATAATATTTATAGATATGTAATTAACCATATTTGTATTGTTGGTTGGTTTAACGTTATTATAGATAATAATATGTTTGATATATAAATATATAAACGTGATAGCGAATCGAAACAAAAATATAGTGTGAGCTAAAGATTCGTTACTCAGTAAACTTAGTGGACGTTCTATCGGTGTGGATTAGGCATGCGACCACATCTATTCATTGCAACCAATTCATATTTACTACTATAAAATAGATTAAACATTTTTACATATATAAATATTAAAAGATGAAAAAATCAACATATAGATACGATATACTATCAATCATTCCTAATTTTACACTATGAATAAAGTCTATCATCGAATATAATTGCGAGCATCACAAAAATCACGATTATAATGGAAAAAGTAGACAGCAAAATCACAAAGCTCAGTTAGTCAGAAGAAGCTAAATGAGACAAGGTACATGATGTAATACTATGTAATAATAAACTGAGTACATCGGACATTGGATTATCTATCATATGTATAATATTTGACTGGACAGTCGAGAAAGAAAGATATAGTTTAATGCTGAAAAGTAATGCAAATAATAATTTCTTGAGAAAACAATATTTTAGGTAATTACACTCACTTTAGGAATCGAGAACTAATCTCACAGATAAATTGATAGGAACACTATTAAGCCACATATGAGTAACGTATTCTGGTCGCACTGAAGTGCAGTGTGATTCACGATTCGTTTGTTTCACGTTTTTAGCAATCGTAGATATATATAATATATTATATATATTTTTATCAGCTAAAAAAACTTAATGAAGATTAGATTTCACTATCATGTATTACAAGGGCATCCATGAGTTGAATAAAGTCAGCCAAAACGTTAATGAATTATACACTCATGTATGATCGAACACTTACTCACGTGACATGACTTTGCGTTTCGAAACACTCTATACATTAGCTGTATTCATGAAATGTTAGTTAGTACGAGTACAATCATTAGCTACTCTAATATATATCAATACATATAGAAATGATCTCCGTTATTAATAGAGAGAGCGATAGAAATCAAGAGTGAGTATCTGCAGAAGTGATGCTGATATTGTGATGTAGGGACATGAGTAAGATAAAAGAGTTGTGCATCAGCATATTTATAGAACAAATATGTATGAAAAAAGATCTTATAAAGAGCGTATTACTCTATCCTCATAAATTTAACATATTATAATTATATCTGAGGTATCTGATACTAGATCACAGTAATCCTCACTGTGCAAAATATATAGTTCCAATATTGTCAGATTAAAACTTTTATCAATATACCGTTATTCTTAATTAATAACTGACCGATGTGAGAGGATATATGAGGTTTTGCTGTTAAGGTTACGACACACGAGTCTACTATCTGCCGTCTCTTCACGCCTACAACGAGGCGATCAATATTGACGAAATATGTTATGTAAAAAGAATTAGCTTTGACGTTTGTACATCAAATACTCACGGAAGTCGTTATCCATATTACTGAACTAGTCTTACCTAATGATACAGTCGAATCAGATACTATAATAATAGGAAACGATGACCAATAACCATGTCGCTGAATCGGTCATGCTGTGAGTTGATAAAAGCATCAGAATAGGCCGCTCAGTATATACTCGAAAAGGTAGCACTGTGTTATGATATATACACTTTCAGATCTCGTTTTCATCTACTGTACGCATGAGCGTAATCACGATAGCTTATTTGTGTAGAACAGATATTGGATAGTTTATAAATATAATCACTCACCCTCGTACAAGGATATAGGAGTCACTACGGTTAAGTCAGTTTAGCCTATAAGAGCTTTCACACATGTCGTTTGTGATACAGATGTAGAAAGTAACTGATTTTATGAAGAGTCACTCAACCTCGTACGAGAGAGGAATATTTAGCTGACTATCAAATAATTATTGTAGATACACACATAGTGTTATCTCCGCGTACAAATCTAATCTACTATAAATAACTCACACACACTTGCCAGATCAGTTTTATAGACTCACAGATATTTAATAAAGGAGATACCACTAAATTTTGATATGAATCTCTGACATCTGAGCACGTTTTCATGGGAATCAAATGCAATTTCTATTCTAGCCGTAGTACTCGATACATCTTGAGGCCTCGCGCTTTACGATAGTACAGGAGTGGAGAGAGAGTGTAGGATCCTAGTGAGAGTGAGTTGGACTCAGATTTCAGACACAATGGACATGTGACACAGGTGTAGTGTAACTAACACAGCTCAGTCTCGTTATACTACTGGAGCTCTAGGAGGGAGAGAGTGCTCACGCGAGTAATCAGCTCGTTAGTCTAGGAAGGTCCTCGAGAGATTTTAAAAAATAGGAAATTTAAGGTGACGTAGAAGCTATAGTCTCTAACTCAATCAGAAGTGCAAAGTGTCAGATTACTGATGAAACTGGTGATAAAATTTATTGGTTTACACATGTTTATATATCTGAATTAAAAGTAATGTCACTCAACAGCACACCCGAGAAAGACTGTAAACTATTTTCGACTCACGGATGTTTTATCGCGGTGATGTACATTGGCTTGCAAAAGTACTCGCTTGCCAATATACGTCTGCAGTCGCGCTAGGAGCTCACTCACTAAGTTTGTAAATTGCTTGTTGATGCTATATTCTAAGCTATTGCTCAGAAAGGCACGTTTCTGTGTATGGTACGAAGTGATATATGTTAGCTCGAGGATGTTATTCATAATTTTCAGAAATTATCTAGGCCCTTGTGAATGACAATCCCCTAAAACGTCTAGGTCAATATAATTAGATTATTAATGAAATAGCATAAATATGGTTGTATGGTCTTTGAAATAATGTAGATTATATGACCTCGCATATATGATATATATTTTTTAGTAGAGCTATCTTGAATTATTGTTTATGTTTCTTAAATATACATAAAAAAAAATATAGATCACTCATTATAGTGTGTCAGAGATACTGTATCTCTCAAAAGTTAAAGGGTACCATATAGAATACGGGAAGAATGGCTTTAGAGAGTGAATATAGAATCAATAAATGGAGATATTGGTGACACAAAAAAAATAAGAAGAGCTGTAAGTACAACTACCTATAGTATTTTATATATATATATATATTTAAAACCTGTACGTATTTAAAAAAAAATATTGATATTTAAAATATACACAGTATAAAACATTTTTCTAATATAAATTTACTACTCAATACTTATCTATACATATTTCTCTGACACTCTCTATAAGAGAGTCCATAACTCGAGACTCTTTTAGATATTAGAGAAATGAAAAGGTCGAGTGTTATATCAAGAATAGGCTGGCTTCTGTAGCTAAAGATGAATGAAATAAGAGCACAGAGTGCTGTAATAAACTCACACACACAAGCACGCTCACTGATATACAAGACTAATTCGCTACCTCCAGTTTAAGTTACATGTAAGATAGTTCATAGTAGTTCAGTATGACTGATTGAATTAAGTTTATCACAGAGTGCCGGCGAGACTGCGCGGCAGTTTGAGAGCAAGGCGCCGTATGATAACATGATGATTAACTTAGATGGAGAGGGTGTCGTTACTTGACTGAGTCACTCTCTTAGTGTGATGCTGTACCTCACGCCACCTCACGAGTGTGATATAACGCTCACACACTATCTGCTAAGTATATAAAGTATAGGCTGGTGGAATAAATTAATTATATCTTGTTTTCATTTGACGTTAAATGTATAATTTTTGTGGATGTTATTTGGCCATTTTTGGATTGAGCTTGAGACCAGTCCAAGAAACGCCTATTGATAAAGTATATATCATCACATAACACATCAATCTATTAGTAGTATATTTTCTAAACGTGATGACATGTGTATTGTGGACTGGAATATTCAAAGAATTCCAGCTATGTGTAATCTACTTAATACATATGGATGATATAATCGGAGATCTGTAAATTCTTAGAGTGTGCTTTCGTGAATTGTATCATCTATTTGCTCTCCGAGAGAGAGAGCTATCTTGGGGAAAATTTTGTGAATAGACTTATTATATAACAATTGATCTATTAACCAGAATGCGCATTATAGAATAATAAGCTTCTTTCTGTTCGTTAACAGCACGCTTTCAATATATCACTCACACACACTCTCTCTCTCATGCTCCGTATAGCGAATAGTCTGGAGATAATTGAGGACAGTAACAAACTCAATATATCGATGATCAATGTTGTTCTATTTGAGAAAATCTTCGTTGCGAGATATACCCTTCAGAAAGTTACGTGCGATCGCGAATGCGCTCTAATTTTACGTCCTCGAAGTTATAATAATGATACAGAAAAAAAAATGATTGTTGAGAGAAAGTATTCGTCTTAATAGAAACATTTCCCTTATTTGCGAGTTTTGTTTTTTTGACGACTCTCTTATATGTGTATGCACTATATATTTATAACGTGTAAAGATGGTATCCCGGGATTTCTTGACTGCGAGATCTATATGAACGATCAACATAAAAAAAAAGGCAAAGGCAAGGAAAGTAATGGAGGAATAAGTGAAATTTATTGTATGTGGTAGCAGGAGATTGTATGTCACCTCATAGCAGAATAATATTTTGATTTGATATCTCTTTCACAGAATATTGGTATATATATCTGAGAATCTAGAGTGCTTTCATGTGTCATAATACTATTTAGTGCCGGCTCACTATAACAGAATATTAATGAGTCTCTGATACTATATGCCAACGGAAATAGTTCATATATAACAGCACAACGAGTTATATATAGTTGGCTGTGTATATGAAATAAATTTGTATAAGAGCTCTCACGCCCGCTCACAACTAGTAGGAAAATATATATGGTTAAAATGAAGAAAGAAAACGAACTCGATTTCCATATATCATAGATGATCTCTCTGACACTATAGAGAGTGAGAGAAAGTTTACTAATCTGTATCCGACAACAGACTTTGTGCAAGAGAAATATATTATATATATATCGGAGAGAGGTATATGAACTCGTACAAAATTATTAACTTATTTATTCGAGATTAAGATATACCCAGTCTATATATATATATATATATATGATACTCATTCACACACGAGGTTATACTTTTGCTTTTTTGAGAGAGAATAACTCAATATAGCACATTGTATGTGCTATTAAGTCGAGAGTCAATATATATAAACAAATATATTGTGATACATAGTATCTACATATAAAATTTTTCATTTTTTCCTGATAATATATATATAATATGAAGCTCTATATACTAATAGTACCACATTAAGGGATTTCTGAAATATATATATGGACCATATATCGTTTCAGTGTGAGAGTTTCCTTATGCACAAAGATATAGAAATTATATATGTGTCTTAGGACCTAGAGAAATATAGCGGGAATAGAATGACACTATTCGCCTGAGTCTATATACATAATAAGAAAAGTTAGCGATGTTACGATTATATATATGAAGAAATCTATAAAGAGAATGCACAATATCCTCGTACTCACAATTCTTGATACGAAATTGCTTGCCTTCTCACACACACCAACAGATACTGGAGAGCTATATATCGAGCTGGCGACGTTTAACGAGTGGTCACCTCCGTGAGCGTGTATGATACTATGGACGTATAATGTATGGGCTAAAAGAAAAAGAATATATATATATATTATAATCCACTCATTGATGATTACGTCTATAATATATCTTACTATGTCTTATCTCCGTTATATAGGGGTCAATACAAACTAGAGAGAAAAAGCCCCTACAATAATGTACATCCTTTTATAGATCAAAATGAGAGTGTCTATTATTAAAGAAAATTATTATATTTTCTATAATCTACATATTGAAGACCAAATATGTTTAATATTTATATATTGAGTCCTGAAAAGCAACCTCTTAAGTGTGTATATATGATTATATTAAACAAAAGTGCGTAACATTAGCATTAATGGTCAAGGAAAGAAGGATCTCTAGTTTATTCGACAATTTAATAAAGGAGAGAGAGTGAGAGGGTGAGAAGTAGGATGAGGGAGCATCGTTCACCTAACTAAAGAGGAACACTCAAATATATATAATCTTTTAATCTCTCCTATTAATTAACTGGGTCTCATACTATGTATATATTTATATTATAATAGTGTTATATATATATTAACTCACTCACAGGCTCTCGATTGAAGACTTGCACTGTTCTAATAATTGACAATAATGATAAAGGATAGCCGTGAGTGAGTAAATCGAAAAGATATTGCACGATATAGCAAAATCGCGCTACATATACCGTCTCGCGCTCACTCGACAACTCTCTCTGCTAATATATAATACTATGTCTAGATGTGACACATGACACAGAACAGCAGATATAAATATATAACGTTGAGGTATAAAAACATAAAGAACTCTTACATTCTCGGTATATGTGCAGAGTATATATTTATATTCTTGCAACTCGAGAGTCAAAATAACAAAACATATAACCATATATATTGTTAGCGTTAAGTACATAAACGTGCGTGGTGAGTATATACTATAATGGAAATGCTCCACATTAGGCACGCACGGTATTACACGAATTATGTGTAGTGTGAGTATACAAAATTGCTAATGAGAAATATATATAAGTAAATTCTTCCTTCTCTTATATATTTAGATATATATTTATTCACGCATTATAAAAATATAGAACCATATAATCATTTTCTGACTTCAACTATAGAGCTCTGGATATCACGGACTATATATAGACAACTCGCTGAGCGCGAACACGGTCAATAATCAGTAGCTGGTGAAAGTTATATTTTAATAGTTATATATTCTTTTTGGATGCAGAATAAGAAATCTATTCTAAATCGTATTTTAGTTTATTATAAAAGAGTGACACAATCTTTCAACAAAAAAAATCTCTCGAGTGAACATATATATACTACAATATCCTCCGTCCCTTTTGAAGAATGTGAAACAGCATAGCTTATACCATCTCTTATATTGACAGAGAGCAACTGCAACCTAAAATGGTGAAATGCGATATTCACGGTTGAAATATACGGTCGACGCGAGGCACCAATATCATCCAGTATAAGGAGATGAGAAGCTCAGAGACTAGCACAAAAGCAACATATAATTTATACAAATATAAGCATTCGCGGAATTTTTAGAGAGTGTCGAATGAAAGAGGGCGAAAGGTCATATATTCTCCATTATGTCCAACATAAGAATGCAAAAAGAGGAATTAGTTAAAAGAGAATAACTCACCTCGTTATATATATATTTTCTCAATTCCGGCTTCATCAAACGTAATCTATAATAATGAGAATGTGTTGTTTGTTTTTTAACGCTCAAAAATATATAATTCTCTCTAAAATATATATCTATATCGTGTAGATATAAACATCAATATATATGCGGTTATTTCTAACTGACTTATAGATAAAATGGATGTTGAGGAATAATGAGACACACACTATCAGAAATGAAAAAAGACGAGAAAAAGAACTCTGAATTCCTCTAACATATAATAGAATAAGAACCTCATCCTCACACACTCCGTATGGTTATTTTATCTACTTATCTCTATATATATTAAGAAATGATCGACATTTTTTGTTGAATTATTTTCAAGCTTGCATTTTTTACAATATTTGAAAATGTTTAGTATTTAAATGCAAACTCCTTGAGTTAGAGTGTTTATTGTAGAAACCTTAATTAATCACAATAGAGCCTTAGCTAAATATTAGTTTCGTAAAACTGAACACTATTTTTATACTTTCTTGAAGTTTAAATGAGAAACTATATATATAAATAAATTTATTATTATTAATACGAGATAATACTGAGAATAAAAAATATAAAAAAAATATACGAACTCATAATTCTATACATATAGATGTACAATATATAACGTAATGACTGATATAGACTATCAGATCACTCCTCATAAAAGTATAAGAAATAACAATAAGAGACACAAAAACGCAGATGAATATAAAATAACATAACAAAAAAAATGAAAATTTGATAATATATAAACTAAATATACATCTCATGAGCTACTCATGTAGCTCTCTATAATATAGACTACACTCACTCATATATACAGAAACATTCAATAATAAGATAGAGATAAGACTAATACAATAGATATCAATAGAAAATACTATTAAGAGAGCTATATAGAGAGAGAGTATAATAAGATAAGAAGCTATACAGTGTAGAATGACTATCTAATCAGATGAGAGTCAGCATACAACTGTACATAAGTTACAGACACAAATGATAGTGTCAATAGAACATACACTATGGGTGAATACAATATATCGAGTGTTCGGTACACGTAGCGAATACTCACGTGTGTGATATACGTTCTCACCTGGTGAGCTGTTTACTCTCTTTCATATCATCTACTAGTGCACGAGACTGAGTTTCGCACTTATATATATATTTGTGTGCGTGATAAAACTTTCATCTGAGTATGATATGGCTTCTCAGCGCACTGAGAGAGCGGTTGTTTGTATATACTAGATATATACTCGGCCTCTACTATCTGGACCACTCAGGTGATCTCTCTCGCTCTTCTAATCATCGGACTCTCTCTAGGAGGAGCGCTCAACTTTATCGCGGTGCTCGAAGGAACAGCTCTTCTGCGTGTTACCCTTCGTGTGCCAAGAGCTTTTAGTATACCACAATTGTTCACATTATGGCGTGCTAATTAGCACTTCACTCGAGACTCTTTGTCGTTGTATGCGTGAGATCCATCTGTTAGATGAGTGATAAGACACATATATATAACTGCATGAGTATAGGTAGAAATATCAAACTGTAATCATATATAGTATATTCGTATAATGTGTGAAATATGCTCGAGTCAATCCGGTATGTACTCTCTGGCACTATGAGCACACCAGGAGTATTTTACGAATTATCTATTATAAGTTCACTACACAGAACGGTCTCAACTTCGACATAGATGATGATAGCTGTATGCCATGCAGAGAAAGCACAAGTGAGTACGTGTCACTCGGAAACTTGTATGCAATATTGACTATATATTATCTCACTCCTAAATACGCTCTACCTATCCCGTACATTTTGTGTGGGAAAGTGCGACCATCCTCGCGAACTTGTGGCAAGTAACCTCTTGTAGAGAGAAAGAGGAATATGATTATATATGCGCGTTACCTCATAAGAGCATCTAGGTGGGAGCAATTCACCTGCAATCTACTATAATAATATGAAATATTGACTCTAGCTATGTCTGTATCACACATCAAGGTAGTTGATTCAATATCTTTCCGGCCTAAAAACTGAAGCTGGTGCTATTCTCCACTCTACACCGATCCCTTCTCAAGATGTGTGAGAGAGCGAGTAGGAGAGAGTGAAGCGAGTGCGGAGATGCAGTACTATATTAAGAGAGCTGATTCAGCGACTTGCAAATATCTATTTTTCTTTTCACTATCCATCTCTCATCGATGAGAGAATCACATTCTCGTCTACTATATGTGTGCTAGGGATGTAAATGATTGTAATAGAGATGAAAGCCTGTGATCCTGAATATAATCTCGATTCTGTCATTTTAATCTAGACTATCTCTGTGTAATCTACTAACTTTGTGTGCACTAGCATTATATGTAGCGAGTGCTGGCATCAATTAGATTCTGATGAAGGCACTTTAGTATAGAAGCCATCTCGTTCTCTAAGTAGTCGTTTCTTGTACCTATAAAGTCTCATCTGAGTGCTTTCTACTAGTTGTCGTCAGATGATCGCGTGTTGATAGCTCTGTCACTCGCTCGCACGGATGTGAATATTTCAGTTTCATCTAGTGTGTGCGCTACGCACGAGACGTATGTATAGTGATCAAATCTCTCCGAGTGCGTGTGATGAGGTTGTCCAACTGAGTGTAAATCCTTGAGTTTATAATTTACCTTATATATTGGTTGTTATTAGATTAAGCTGAGTGCTAATTTACAATACCAAACACCAACGAGATCAAGTGCCCTCTGTAGCATTGCGGCGTCACCGGGTCAAATGCTGTCTCTTACTTCAATTCTGACCAAGGATAGCACACGAGTGCGCGAGATACGAAAAGGCATTGTAGTCATCAAAAACTCACTACTCAACTAAACGGGTAGTGTCTTAATCTCAGCAGTACTTATACTGAGTGCTTAAGCTCGATGTTTTTGGCAGGTATATATTTAGATTTCACGCTTTTAATAAGGAGAGTTCAGGGTTACGACGCCAAGTTCGTATAGTTGTAGCCTCTATGAAAGATCGGGTGTTGACTATTTCATTGTCTTGTCTATAACTAGACATGTTTTCGACGGCGATACCTCTCCAGAACTCTGGCTCTTATATTCGCATCTCCAAGCTCCAATCGTATAATAATGCCTCGAATTTAACCTTTTGTTGCAGTAGAACTACTGACTCTCTGGGTCGCTCTCTCTTAATAAACGGTGTTGTGATATATTAGCTGAACATATGCGTAATGAGATTTTTGATTACCGGCACACAGCCGAGACTCTCCTAGATGCTATATTATGTCCTGGAAGTAATGTCAAATAACTCTCATGTTATAATGCTCTATACTAAATCAGTGTAGGATGTGTATGATTAGATCTCTTGTGATCGTCTCAGCGCAGTAGCCAATACTCTTTGAATTTTTATTGTCTACAGTCATACTTATACCTACTGTTTGCCTCTAAGAGTGACGTATGCGAAACTAAGATATGCATGTTATCAAGATCTCGCGCGATCACTTAATATATATACACACTCTTTGATAGACGAGTCGAAATCGCTTTTGGTTGTGCTCTGGCTATATCTGTCTTCTACAATCTTGGACCTCGGTTGCAATAGAGATGTGGAACAATACAAATGAGAGAGAAGTTAATGGAGACCGCAGGTTTGACGTCCATTTCTACTCTTTTCGTGTCTCTATATTTAGTTTCTGAGCAGCTCACATGGGAGAATACAATGCTTAGCATTTTTAACGATGATAAACCGATCGACTGAGCAGACGTGTGCAATTATATTCCTGTATTGTAGACGCGTGATAGAAATATTAGTAGCGTCTCGACTCCAATCTCTAGTGTTGGGTCTAGTGTAGGGCTCGTTACTCCCGATCTTACTTCTAAAGATACAGCATACGGAACTAGCTATTGACGTACCGCGCATCTGGTTTCATGAGACGTACTCGACTGAAGATCTTCCGTCGGTGGGTGGTAAGATATTTAAAAGTAGAACTCCGATGTACCTCTCTAGCCGCATAATCATATATTATTACGTTCAACCGAAGTAGAGACAACCTCTCCTCTCATGCTCACGCTATACTAAAATAAAATGCTCATCTAGTTCATCACTTATAATACATCACACTAACAATTCAATCTGTACTCTCCCAGAACCATATTCAATCGTCTTCCACATTATTAGTAGTCCGTTAACTTCGGTATCCAGTAGTCCCTGTAATTGTATTAATAACATTACTAATCGTAATACTGAGACTTTATCTAGAAAAATACATCAGCTTATTCTCGTCCTATGTTACTCTATTCTTCCGTACTCATTTGCCGAGGTGTGATACTTCTAAAATATTGCTATGTTAACTTCAACACGATAAATAGCCTTTCACGGTAGTAGAGCTAATCCTTAATACCTCATAGTACTTCCTCTCATTTCCGCTCGGTACTGGCTTAATCGAAAGTAGCCTTATGCTTGACAGGTTTTCGAGGATTATACTGTATTGCCGTTAGGCTTTCCTCTTTTCCAATTTCGCTGTAAAATCGATGGAGTAGTCTAGTATGAAGGGCAGTGGACGAATCTCTTAGGCTCTACCTTCCCAACTTGGAAATCATTAAGTGGATAGACCTGGCATGTCGGACAGTGCGGACACAAATTCTAGCTTAGTTTTGTAGATCACAATTTGTGTTATTCCAATACTCCATATACCAAAGTGAAAACAGGACGGTCATATGTGTATTTTAGTCTATTATTTCAAAATAAATTTTTTTAGCTAACTTATATACTTTATATACTACAATTATATATAATAGAAGTCATAACAAGCCTCTATTAGTATAAATTGATCGAATAAGTGTTCATCTCAAAGATGAATGTTTCGTCGTGTAGTGCTATCCATCTTTCGAATTTTCACCTGAAGATCAACTTTAAGGCTACTTTCTAGTGCTCTTACTTCACTTCTCACAAGGTCTGACAAGCTCTAGATCGGCTATGAAATAAATTACACTTTAGTTGACTTATCTAACTGAAGGTGTTGATATGCGGCGAGATATTTAAGCATATGACAAGCTGTGTTTCCTCACATAGCTACGCTAATTTTCTGATGCGATGGCTGCTAGATTAAATATTAGATCGTATTTTTTAAGAACTCTATGAAGGTGGAGTACGGTTAAGAGAAGACATTGCCACTGACCACAATTAGGAACCTGCTCATACGATAAAAGTAGTACTACTATCGTCCATTGAAGCACACTCCACAACACTGCGAGTTATAGCAATTATATGAAGAGGAGAGAAAGTCTGAATTTTATTAAGAGTAGTCTTATCTAACATTCATTAAGTCTTCCACGACGTAAGTAGAGGAGGGAAATTATGTCCTTATAAAATACTTACTGAGTGCGTATGTATCGTGTCTCAATAGCGAACCAGCACTAGATCCTCTCGTTCATCATATCTCATCATTCGCATGTGCTAACGTCGGTATAAGTGTTGTTGCGCGTTACGTCTGTTGTCAGCGTGACTGATTTTCTAACCTTCGTTATCGTCGCTACGTTCCCGTGGCGCCCTTTGACTGCTCAATAAATTTGATGTACTATAACGACTCATGTTCGTGTGTGGTAGTCTCTCTTGAAAGATATGTGTAATTAGCAAGAATCTTTCACTTGTATACACTCTCGTAAGATAAATGATCTTTATCTCTGAGATCTCTTCGTTCTACTATACATCGAAAGACATAATCACGTCAACTATAGCGCTATGGGATTATTCCCTCTAAATGAAAGCTCAAAAAATTACTGAATAGTAGCCGTGTCATTAAGTATCAGACACTGACTCGTATACTACATTTATTTTAGTATACTAAAATCGAGATATAAGAGGTCATAGATGCTCAGATACATAGTCATAGTGTATTATCCGTACATAAAGGCCATCTCTCACATATTATCTCGCTCCTATAGCATTGCAGTTTCAAGATTTTCTCTATCCTTCGCTTTATATATTCCTACTCCTCTCTGAACTAGAGTTAATACTAGTTAGACGTATAATCTCTTGAATCTGCTCTTATATAAGCTCTCTCTTCTCATAGCAGTAGTTATACGGAAAGACCTTTGGAGTGATGTACACGAAGATGATTCCTGACTAATACGTCAAATGTCTGATATGCAGTAAATCATCATAGCCCTTACCCATCGTGCTAGCAAGTGCATAATACTATCTTGCGAACTCTGAAGACCGATGAGGTCGTTTACCATTGAGAGAGCGATTTTAGGATAGTAAGGCTACAATATTGATATTCATATCAATTCTCGAATGGAATATAAATTACCGATTAAATGAGTACTGCAGGGTTGGTATATTTGTCTACTGCGCTGCCGTCATGCTGGACCTCCTACTCCCGCAGTCGCTCCTCTAACTCTCTCTAATAGATCCTATAAAATTATTCTCACAAAGACTTATCTAATCAAAACGTCCTTTTCGCTCTATCTTAGCCCGTAATTTAAGTCTGACGTCTTTGTAAAGCGATGATACAAAAAAAGACGAAAAATGTCAGACTCCTGACAAATCGAGCCGAATTTAGGCACGTCAAAAGATTTCGTGTACATAAATCTTAAGGATATTGATTGGATTACGATGATTGACTTACTCTTTAAGCATACGATCGCATATATTAAACGCATACGATATATTGGAGAAGTCCAAAAATAAGCGGTCATAAATTATAGAAGCACACGAGTCGAGAATTCTGTTTCGATATCATCCGTTAATTACGTATCTCAGCAAGAACTTCGTTCTGTGAGTACGCTATCCGTCCTAAGTTATTCACACAATAAGTACTTTATCCGTTGGCGATCACTCTAACGACGTACGCCGTGTGAAGATCCAACAGTAAAGTGAGATGCGATGTCTGTACGTTGAACCTGCTGTCCCACTATCTAGCGCGCGTGTTGAGAAGACTTTTAATAAATATAGTCTCATGTAAAAAGCGAAGGGATATGCTATGAAGTTGAGTTACTTTCCCACGAATCTCTAATTATCCGCTATCTGTTTGTAGGACTGTTCAATAATAGAATTCGAGTACCAAGTTGGTTTATCTTAAACCTGTTGAAGGAGATATATTTGTGTGACATCGGTAGAGTGATTGTGGAGTCAGGTAAAAAAATTCACTAGTTGATTATAATTAGAATGTATGATGTGGTTAGTATGAGTGAAAACCATAATGAAAGCTTATTCGATAATCCCGAGATAAGAAGCCAATTCCTTTATATAGGCGACTAGCATCTGCAGAATAAAAAATATATATAAGTTTCCTTATGTTCGTAAATTACATACAGTGGTCTAAATACTCATTGAATGCATAGTAATGCTTTAGCTATAGGTATTTCTATTGTTCATGCATAGACTTTTTATACTGCATTATAAGGGAATCCATATGTTTAGAGATCAAAATATTAGTATTATGAAAAAATTCAATTTTAGGATTGACATATCTGTGTAATGTTAGGAAAATTATATCTTAATAAGATCATATTATGTTATAACATACCCAAGAATTTCAGAAGAGTTAGATCGTAATGATATTCATAAATTATATTTATTGATCTAATATAATATACAAAGTAATGTGGTTAAAGGTAGATAGAAACAAAGAAAAAACCTGGACAACATAAAAAAAATATATCAAGTTATAAAAGATGCACAGTCGCCAAGCTTAATAGCTAAGGGCTTTCTTTTGAAATTTTCCCGGAAATATTACGGGAATCAGAGTCTCAGCGAACGGTCCATTTGATTGTATATGTTGTGTGTGAAAAACTACGGTTAGTTCCAACTCTGAAAAGTTCTATCACCTTCGACAATGGGAGGTACGGTTTTACGTGGATACTAACCACACTACATTTTGTTGAATTCCGTTAATTTGGAGGTTATTATTCTCTTTACGTACTCTTCTATTATTCTCCAATGTCGAAGAATGTCTTCTCGATAATCTTGCCGCGACAAGCCCTCGGCAAAAAAAATAGTATC
This sequence comes from Trachelipus rathkii, assembly GCA_015478945.1. Classification (NCBI taxonomy): domain Eukaryota; kingdom Metazoa; phylum Arthropoda; class Malacostraca; order Isopoda; family Trachelipodidae; genus Trachelipus; species Trachelipus rathkii. The sequence goes on along the minus strand of JABUQX010093568.1, from coordinate 26,146 downwards.
TCCTTTGCGCGCGTATATACAAACCACTATCGACGCATATAATCTCCGTATTTTCAGAAGCTGATTCAATACCTCTTCATTAAGTCGTCCCCGTACGTCGAAGCCGTCTCTCATACCTTTCTTCTCAGACCGCCCACAGTATTCACGCATTATTATCACTTCTGTTTCGTAGGCAATCATGCGCGGACAGTAAGGTTTGCTTAATCCAATACCGTGTGAATCCGAGCAATTTTCGAGTATAGAAAGTTTTCGGTTTCGACTGCCTCTTTTCTTACCCGGCGAACTTAGCACTGCTTCATTTAACTGGAATATCACGATAATACTCTGTGCCAGAAAGGAGTTTCGTAGTATTCTTGTCGCGAGGAGGCTGCGTCATGACGTTAATGCACGATAAAATATATATATCCTGAGCTTAAAAATGGAGAGTGGGCTTTAGTAAATATTCGCATTAATTTCTTTCATTCCGAATTTTGGCAAATGTTTCAATTCGGTGCCGGGAATAATTACGCACCTTATTCGCTTAACGATTTTTCCCGGTGGGCTTTCCGGACAATAATCCGGATGTTGGTCCAAAACGTTGTGCGAATTTTGCACTATTAATACGCTCTCGTTTTTTTTTATCTTGATCTTTTGAACGCCGTTTCTTTCGTCCCTATACAAATAGACAGTGGGCCGATTCGATTCAAGGCGATAACTCAAATGCTTCAATGAATTGCAAATGACGTTATACACTCGGAGCCTGTGCCACCCTTCCTCGGTATCGCTCTTTGGCAAAATATCTTCAACCGTATTTTCGTTTAGTTCGTACATCCCGTCGTTCTCGGCGGCGGCGTCGGCGTCGGCGTCGGCGTCGGCGGAGAGGAACCGTTTTAACGAAGGGAACGCGACGTATTTGTCCGAACGCGTTAAGGGGTCCTTCGCCTTTTCGTTTTTCGTTTCGCGCAAAATTCCGAAGCTCACGCGGTCATCATTCAAATTTATGCCCATGATCGAAAGAAATCTTTGATTCACAAAATCTATTACGTATCTTACATCGGCATACGTGATCGCTTTGGAATATTCCGTGACTTCAATCGGTCTTAAGGTAGATTGATAAAAACCCGGTACTTCGAAGACGCTCCGTTCCTCGTCATTATCCATTACCAAGGTAAGGTTTACGGGCTTATCGCTCCCGTTCTCGATAGTCGTTCTTCTCCCGTACATATTTTCGAATTTATGAGAGAGTAACCCGCACCCGAAATCCTCGTTCTGTTTATTTCCGAAAGAAGAACCCCCTCCTCCGCCTTTAGATTTGGAAGACAAAACATGCTGATTACAGGGCGCGTTTTTATCCCCGGGGTGGCAACTTTCTTTCGCCTTCTCGCCTTTCTCTGCGGAACTTTCTTGCACGTGGTATCTTTCTTTTTCGTTATTCCAACCGGGAAATCTTTTATCATCACTCGAAAGCAACTTCGTCGATTTTTGAGACATTAAAACGTCCGCTATTTTACGATCGTTACTCTCGTCGTTTACAATGCAGTCCAAAACTTCTAAACTTTCCTTCGTTTTGACGTTTTCTCCATTTTTCGCTTTACAAAATTGATCCAATATATATTTATCGACGATCGTCATTTCGTTCTCCGACGAAGAAGGAAACGTAAATTCGTAGATACAATCTTCGATGTTAATATTTTCCTCCCTTAACGAATCGCTCCTTTTATTTAAAATCTTAAACAATATAGCGAATCACTCCTTTTATTCAATATCTTAAATAAAGATTTTTCAGCGCTCGAGGAAGAAACCGAACGCTTCGACCATGAATTTTCAACCGGTTCGATCTGACGAAAAATGAACTTTTCTAATTCGTCAATGAATTCGTTCCACATGATAACTTCCATATTTTCTTTTTTTTCTGGGGATAATTTTGGCATCCGAAATTTAGGTGGAGGTTCGTAATTTTTATATTCTCCTTCCTCAGCTAACGTATTAAATTTCTGCCTTTCTTCTTCTTGGAATATGGCATTATTTTTCAGATTCATTTTTACGTTTCGACTTTCACTTTAATTTTTTTCAAAAACAACCGAGAATCGAAATTTGTAGTGATTCTTAATCTACGCCCCAAAGTTTTAATGGTATTAATAACTCTATCGTTAGTCGAACACTCGGCATCGTCGTTATCCCATAAATTTGAGTCGAGATCGCTCCTACTACCGTCATCGCTTAACTTATAGCTAGGTGTGTGTTCGTCCATTACGATCGACTCCAAACGCGTATAACAAGGTTGAGCGCCGTACACCTGGCAGTACTCTGTGCAAAGTTGAATGTACAAAAGGTGAATGAATTTCCGTTTCACGATTATACCTCCTAATATCATCGATTCGTATTTCTCTACAAATTTAATCCACCTATCGTTGATTTCGGGATGAACGAAAGAATCTATGATCAAAGATCTTTTGAATTCGAAGACTCTTTCCTTCGAAAAATATATAAATCCAAAAACCTTCGCTTTGAAAACGTTGACGAGCTCCTCGAGATCTTCGGTTTCGCTTTCCCTGGATAGTACGCTAACTTCCGAGAAATCGATAACGACATCCCAAACGTGGAGTAGAGAATCGAAATTTTTCTCCAAAATTCTTTTCAAAGTTACCAACGCGGCCATGTGTTCCATTTTAACGTAGTTGAAAGCCCAGCACCAATATATGCAGAAAGTCATGAAGCAATTATATTCGTATTCGGTTTTCTTTTCCTCTTCGATAGCGGCGGTGGCGGTGGTGGGAGCGGTATTGATATTCTTATTATCCTCTCTGTTCTTCGAAAAATTTTTCCCCAAGAAAGAGTCTTCGACGATGAATTCTCTAATAGCTTTTTCGTCTTGGGTCCTGTTATTTTTAAATTTATCATACATATTCCGGAAAAAGGACTGTTTCGCGAAACCGCTTCGTTCTTTATCTTTTAAATTTTCGAAAACGCCTCGAAGACGAAGGTACTTAACGACTATTTTTCCCGAAAGAGTTAGAAACGAGAAAACGTCGGTTTTACAGGCCTTTTCGCACATGAAAAATATTTGTTCGTTCCAATTGATCTCACTAAATACTATAGGATAAAACTGCTTTTGTAATTTCGTATACAATTCGTCCATTTCCGCGATCAATTCCCTTCTTGCTTTTAGGGTCCGGGACTCTTCGTTCGAATTTTTTTCCGAGCCTTTCGATTCTTCATAGTTAGGAACGAGTCCGGCGCCAAACTTTTCATTCTTATCGACGATATTTAATACATTCGGCGCTTCCACCACTTTATCGGAAGAAATATTATCGAAACCGCCAATCTCGTCGAAACATTTATCCAGAGATTTATAATACCCGCTAACGTTGACGACCATTTGATTGAGATGTAACGGGGTGAGTAGCCCTTCTTCGAAAAGAATTGCACTCATTATTTGAAAGTATCGGTCTTCGAAGTCAAAACCCGCGTGTAGGCCGGTTCGGTTTGCGAAAATCGAGTTTCTCCAACCCCTCTGTGACCACGTTCTATGCGAATACCACCGTAAATCGTCCATCAATTTCGGAGCTAACCTCACGTTTAATTTTTCCGTTATTTCCTCCAACTTGCCGCGCGCTATATCCTTCCTCGGGTTAGAGATAGGCAAAGGGGTCTCCTCATGCCGGTCAAGATCTTCTTCTTCTTCGGCAGCGTTTTTCCTTTTTATGAAACCAAAATAGTGGGACACGTCGCAAAGCAAAAGCATATCGTTGTAACAAATATTATAATTCAGCCCCTTAATAAGATTCGCGAGCGATGCGTTATATTCTAAAGTTAACAATTTTTCACTTTCCCGATGCTGGTCGCAATTGAATAAATTCCGATACAGACCTTTTTCCGCGGCGGTTTGTTGGAAATATAAGGATTGATTAAACGGAACGCAAAAGTTTTCCTTAATGATGTGGACGGATTCAACGCCATCGCAAATTTTAAAGGATGGAAACATATTTGCGATTTGAGAAACGAATGTTCTCGAGCAAAAATTACTCAGGTGACAAGACGCGAGAGGATGATCGAGGTGACAGAATGGGATTCGTTCGTTTTCCATTTCTTTCTTATCGTTGACGTCCTCTATATTTCGATAAAGTTCTTTTTTCGACACCTCGAAGCACGATTTACAAATTTTTTTAACCGAAAATCTTCCGATTGCATTTTCATCGCAAAACCTTTTCAGATCAGCGCACCGCTCTAAAAATTTTTCATCTCTCAGTTTTCGATCTAGTGATAGAGCGGAGAAATCTCCCGTGAAAACATATCCCTTACTTTTCATTAAACGTAAAAATTGAACGGGGTTATTCGCGATGTTGTAGATGACGCAAAATCTGTTAGCCAGCACCAAATTCGTTAAGGATAATGACGCGACATCGGAATCGAATGATGGGTTGATTATTTTGCTATTAGATCTCAACTCATCCTGAAGCGCGCGCTTTTTTCTCTCCGATGGCCCCGCATTTTCTTCTTCTTCTTCTTGAGATAGCTCGTTTTCTTCATTATCGATATCATCCCGTCTTTCCCGATTTTTATTATTTCGCTTTGAGCTCTTCTTTTTTTTCTCACCCGATTTGCTTCTGCTGTTCCTTTCTCTTTCGATACTCTTTTGTAAATCAGACATTTTCTTTGCGAAAATCTCGTGGCCCCTTTCTTCACTAGCTCCCTCTCGGTACAAGCAAACGTTATTCTCCTTATTGGAAAAAACGAAACCGAAATAACAACAAATTAGCTCAAAGTCGATGAGAGGGTTTTGTAAAATAAATTCTTTTCCGAGCATACGCTTAATTTTGAAATACATTTCCAAATCCCAACGCGTATCCGATTTTTCGTTTTGCATCGCCTTCGTTTTCTCTAAGATGTTGATTTTTTTCTCCAGCTGGTGGTACGTTTCCTTCGTATATATACCGATATTGGTGTAAATAGAGTTGGGATAAAGAAGAAGAATATGGCTTCCAACTTCTTCTTCTTCTTCAGTCCTCTGAGCGTCGCTCGCGCTTATTCTTTTTACACCACCATCCGTGTTTTCGATAAGTTCTCCTCTCGATGAAATTGCGTAATCAATTAAAATTTCACCATCGGCGTTCGTACCAACTGGAGATGATTCAGCGTCGTCGTTGACTTCGTCCTCGTTGTCAACCAAAGATTCGGCGGCGTCGTCCTGGCCGGTTTCAGCCTCGGTATTGATGATATCGTCGTCGCCCCCGCTGCCATCGGCTTTCGCGTCGTCCTTGCCATCGTTTTCAGAGTCAGTATCGACATCATCAAATTTAGCGTCTTCTCTACCATCGCCTTCTGAGCCGGCGTCACCATCATCGCTTTTAGCGTCGTCGCCGCTAGTATCGCCTTCAGAGTCGACAGCGTCGTCGATATCATCGGATTTTGCGTCGTCGATGCCAGCATCGCCTTCAGAGTCGGCGGCGTTGTCGATATCAGATTTAGCGTCGTTGATGCCAGCATCGCCTTCAGAGTCGGCATGGGTGAAATCATCGGTTTTTGCGTCGTCGTCGCCTCTAGGATCGCCTTCCGAGTTGGCGGCATCGTCGATATCAGATTTAGCTTCGTCGCCGAGGCTAGCATCTCCTGCAGAGTCGGCGTCGCCATCGGCATCGGCATCAGCGTCGGCCTCTCCATCGATATCGTTTCCATCGACTTCAGCGTCAGCGTCAGCGTTAGTATCAGCGGCGTCAGCGTGCCTGATTTCTTTTTCGTTCAAACCCTCGCGGCGCTTTTGGTCCTTTTTGCCGCTCTTGCTCTTGGGTTTTACCGATTTTATTTTCGTGATCAGGAAAACGGGGACATACGGGCTCCCTCCCGCTTTGCTATTCAGGGGTAACATGACGTTGTTAGTTCCGTCTTTATCGTATTTGAACCCTCGGGTAGCTTTCCCGCAAGAATTTATGGCCTGGTCGATTCTCTTATAAGCCTGATTAAAATTTCGGAGAGATAAAAGGTAGTTATTGTCGCTCGTGCCTTTGATATAGAACACGATTTTTAGACCTCGCAGATTGTGTTTCGTTAAAAAGTAGTAACCGAAATATTGGTTGCCGCATTGTTCTTTCATATTTTCCTGATTATACTTTTCGTAATCTAACGGGGAGTATTCATCGACGGGTTCAAAAACCGGTACTTCCCTGAGGAGGTTTATTTTTATTTCGGGTATGACGGGGAAATCTTTGCTTTTCGCTTTGTACTGATTGAAAAACTTTTCATAATGCTGTTCCGATTGCGAAAAACATATTTCTTCGTAAAGGGTTGAACTCGATTCGCAAATCTTTTTCAGTTCGAGATTCAGTTTATGGGCTAAATCGCAAAAGTAATCGAAAACAAGAAGTTCTGACTGCTTTCTATCTTGCACATTTATGAGTTGGGGGTTTTCTTTCAAAAAATCAAATTCCCAAAAAAACATTCCGTTGTACATCACGCAAAGACTCGGATCAACTTTCGCGCATACATTTGATTGAGAAACGAAATCGGGTTTCGATCCCAAGCACTCCAACGAGGGCACAATTCGCGATTTGTTTTTATCGGGGTGGTTATTATCGTATTCGTTGGAATGTATCTTCAAAGCGTTGGATCCATTCGGCTTAGTGATAGAAACGCATTTTAACGGAAAGGCTTTTTGGACTTGGTATTGCTTAACACGGTCTTCTACATCTGCTCGAGCTTTTTCGAGGATGTCCTGTGATTCTTTCGAAGTTTTATCGTTCTCCTCGATGTTCATCGTAAAAGAGTGACGTAATTTTATTTTCGTAAACATAATTAATATCTTCTCTTCTTCTTATGCGTCAATCTCGTAAAGGCGCTAAGCAGAAAATGAACTCGCTCGAAGGTAGTGTACCAAATTTATAGGTAGCGAAGTAATATAAATTATTTTATCTCAATTTTTATTTTTATATTTATTATATTACCAAATTTTAAAAAATAAATTTTTTTAATATGCTTCGAAACCAAATAAATTGTTAAATATTTATAATTTTGTTTTTTTTTATAAATCTTTCCTTTAGGCGCGATGATTTTTTTTATTCTTTTGTCGTTGAATTTCTGCTAAACTTTTTTCGTCGCGTCTTCGTGGAAATATTTTATTTAGTGTATCGGATGGTGGTTGTTTCGCTCGGCCGGTGTCGATGTTGACGCTCTCTCTTATTAAACGCGAAGCGAGAGTATTCGATTTTTTTGGAAAATTTAAATAGACTTTGTTAAACCGCCGCGGAAAAACGGCGACCCGTGTCCCGAAACGCTACGACTACGAGATCGATAGTAACGACCTCCGTTATCGTTTTCAGAAGCGCTGTTAATCTACCGAATTCGCCGTAGCTAATTTTGTAGAAGCACGCTGAATTCGCAATAGATCGTTTCGTCAAGGCACGCTGATTTCGCAGCGTCGTCGTCGTCATCGAATTAACAGTTTCTTCGCCCACTCGTCGTCGCTGTTGATGCTCTGTACAGAAAAGCGGCGTGGTAGATATCCCTTTATTTTTTGGAGGAAGACTATATATTTTACAGCAGACGAGGCAACCAATTTTCCGAAACCGCTAGAAGATCGATGTTGTTGACGTTGTCGGTAGTCATTGCACGAGTTTCCCGAGCTCGTTTCACCGAGGCGCGCTGATTTAATCTAGACGTTGTCGAATGAAAAATTTCTTATTTTCTCGGATCGTCGCCCTTGAGAGCCGTCATGTTGATGTCTGGTCATATTTTTTTTAACTACCGCAGAGGCGGCGACGATACATATTAGAAAATCGCTATACTGGCGATGTTAACGACGTCGTTTTTATCGGTTACCATTTTCCACAGAAATATGTAGATATCGTGCAACATCTCGTTTAAGTGCTGTATTTTCCAGTGAAAAACATGTCGAGAATGTTCGTTATTTTTAGAAACCGAGAAAAGTCTCTTCTTCAACCCTCGTTTTATTTTACATTTGCGTGATTGATATATAAATACGTGTTCGATTTCGAATACAACATCCCCCCATAGAGAAAAATAATATAAAAAGTGATTTTACTGACGATTTATTTAAACATGAAGAAAGCATAAAACAAGCAAAAAAAATACACCTAATTAATCAATAATATGTTAAAATGCATTTGTACAAACTATCGTTGGATAATGTAATATTCAACAATCGCAAATTTGGAGCTTTTTTCTTTCTTTATATTGGTTTTACTTTCGTGATCGAATGTTGGAATTGCTTTCTAAACGACGGTCTCGATGAAAATAATTGCTCAACCCATATCATTAAAAAATTTACGTAATGGCCTACGTGAAATATGTTCATTCCAATCTTCGTTCAAAAGCTTTCTATAAATCCTCCCCACGCCCACATATTTATTTCTCGTCAGTGGCGATTTGCTCGTCGTTCTTGATTGGAGGGAAGATTGAGGAAAAATAAAAAGACGGGGCAGATACCTCATCATGAAAATAAGTGAAATCCGAATAAAATATCTTTACCTTGCTTATTTCTTTTACGAAATTGCCTTCTAAAAGGTCTCGGTGAAAATAATCATCTGCGTGTATTTTAAGGTACGTCGCTGAGACAAACTTCAATGAAGTCGATCTTAGCAAATTTAGATGAAAGTCCTTAGAGCGAATGTTGGAATCGTATTTAAATTCCTCACTCGACATTTTTCGCTCACCCTTGAAAGATTTTTCACCCTTATTCCAACCATCGTCATTTAATTTTTGCAAAATGTTTATAGTTCTATATCTACAATCTCTAACACTCTCCACCTTCGCCGTCGAATCAAACTTCCTGGCATTCATCTTCTTCTTTTCGGAGGGCGGCGCTTTTTGGCATTTGCTTATCATCGATAATCTAGCTCTTTTAGGTGGCGAGAATTCTTCAGCGGCATCTTCCAAAGATAAGTGGGGGATTTCGCGATCAGAAATATCTCGCGCGATGATTTCCTGAATAGTCGTTTTAAATTCGCTCGAAGCCTTCACGAAATACACTTTACTTTCCATATTTATAGTTTTGGATAAAACGCGCAGTTTTAAAAATGCCATCAACGCCATGTCGCCTATGTTACAAAATTTATACTCGCCATTGTCGGTTTTCTTCACAAACGATAACAAATTAAACGGCGAATGTTGAGCGTATATTCTGAAAAAAGACATCCCAGTAGTATCAAACGACGTTTTACTCGCTCGTTCCATTTTAGGAAATATTAGTTCCTGTCCATTTTCTTGCAATAATTTATTTTTAAACTGATCTATGGATACTTTTGCTTCTTCAAATATTAATTTCAGGTTTTGATAATTTTCTGAAATCGAGGACGACGAAGACGACGATGCGGCGAGTGATTTTGAAGGGAGCGCCGTCAACAAGGGAAATAATCCTTTATCGAAGGAAAAAGCAATTCCGTTGGTGTTATTGTTATTATCATTATTATACTTCGTCGTGTAATGGAGTAAACTTTCCCATTTCTCATCTGAACTTTTACCTATTTCGTCATCGTCGCAATTTCTCTTGAATCTGTAACATTCGATGGGATCGCATCCCAATAAATAGAGGATCGATGAAGGGAGTCCGAGGACGTGCGGTGCGGGTAATTTATCGTCGGAAGGCACTCCTAAAATCAAATTTAAAACATCATTATAAGATAAATATTTAATCCATTTCCAATTAAGACCGTATACCAAACCCAGGAAGATTTCGATAACGACTAGACATTTCCGAATCATTTCCTCTTTATAACAATTTTGAGGAGCGTTATCTAAAGCGATTAGCTTCTTTTTTAACACATTGAAAATCGATGAAGTCATTAACGGGAAAGCTGGCGATTTCACTAAATTATCTTCGTGCGATTTGTAACTGCTAATGTTATTCACTTCTTTAGCGATCATGCGATTGAATAAACATTTAAGAACGTCGTCTCTCAGCAGCCAAACCGTATACGATTCATTGAATGCCTTTAACTCGTTGACGTACAGTTTAGGTTTTACGTAATACGACCGAAGAAAAAAAAATAGTTTGAGCGAAAAGTAATTCAGGGGAAAAGTGGAAAATATTTTGCAACTCGGGTTTAACAATCAATATCAAAACTGCGTTTCTGTAAACAAAAAAGAAAGACAAAAAATGCCTTCCAAATTTTGCAGATTGTTGAACGTATTTTATTTACACTTTACTCACAACCGATAGTTGTGGTGTACAAAATGCCAATTCCTTAACTACTATTATTGTCATTAATGTAAGGTGTATTTTTTCTCTCGTTTTTTCTTTGCTTGTTTTAATGCTTTCTTAATCGTTTATAACAAAATACTAATAACATAAATCGTCAGTAATCACTTTTTATATTATTTTCTGCCCTCTTTCTATGGGATGCTTTGTTTGAAATCGATACCACGTATTATATAATCTCAATCCACTCGGCAAATGTCAAAATAAAACGAGGGTTGAAGAAGAGACTTTTCTTGGTTTCTAAAAATAACGAACATTCTCGACATGTTTTTCACTGGAAAATACAGCACTTAAACGAGATGTTGCACGATATTTACATATTTCTTAGGAAAATGGTAACCGATAAAAACGACGTCGTTAACATCGCCAGTATAGCGATTTTCTAATATGTATCGCCGACGCCTCTGCGGTAGTTAAAAAAAATATGACCAGACATCAACAGTGACGGCTCTCAAGGCCGACGATCCGAGAAAATAAGAAATTTTTTTCATACGACAACGGCTAGATTAAATCATCGCGCCTCGGTGAAACGAGCTCGGGAAACTCGCGCAATGACTACCGACGACGTCAACAACATCGATCTTCTAGCGGTTTCGGAAAATTGGTTGCCTCGTCTGCTGTAAAATATATAGTCTTCCTCCAAAAAATAAAGGGATATCTAGCACGCCGCTTTTCTGTACAGAGCATCAACAGCGACGACGAGTGGGCGAAGAAACTGTTAATTCGATGAAGACGACGACGCCGCGAAATCAGCGTGCCTTGACGAGACGATCTATAGTGAATTCGGCGTGCTTCTACAAAAGTAGTTACGGCGAATTCGGTAGATTCGCAGCGCTTCTGAAAACGATGACGGAGGTCGTTACTATCGATCTCGTAGTCGTAGCGTTTCGGGACATGGGTCGCCGTTTTTCCGCGGCGATTTAACAAAGTCTATTTATATTTTTCCAAAAAATCGAATACTCTTGCTTCGCGTTTAATGAGAGAGACCGTCAACATCGACACCGGCCGAGCGAAACAACCACCAACCGATACACTAAAAAAAATATTTCCACGAATTTCTTTCGATAATTCTTGACTACGCATTTGATGACAAAAGAAAAAAAAAAATCATCGCGCATAAAGGAAAGATTTATAAAAAAAAACAAAATTATAAATATTTAACAATTTATTTGGTTTCGAAACATATTAAAAAAATTTCTTTTTTAAAATTTGATAATATAATAAATATAAAAATAAAAATTGAGATTAAATAATTTATATTACTTCGCTACCTATAAATTTGGTACACTACCTTCGAGCGAGTTCATTTTCTGCTTAGCGCCTTTACGAGATTGACGCATAAGAAGAAGAGAAGATATTAATTATGTTTACGAAAATAAAATTACGTCACTCTTTTACGATGAACATCGAGGAGAACGATAAAACTTCGAAAGAATCACAGGACATCCTCGAAAAAGCTCGAGCAGATGTAGAAGACCGTGTTAAGCAATACCAAGTCCAAAAAGCCTTTCCGTTAAAATGCGTTTCTATCACTAAGCCGAATGGATCCAACGCTTTGAAGATACATTCCAACGAATACGATAATAACCACCCCGATAAAAACAAATCGCGAATTGTGCCCTCGTTGGAGTGCTTGGGATCGAAACCCGATTTCGTTTCTCAATCAAATGTATGCGCGAAAGTTGATCCGAGTCTTTGCGTGATGTACAACGGAATGTTTTTTTGGGAATTTGATTTTTTGAAAGAAAACCCCCAACTCATAAATGTGCAAGATAGAAAGCAGTCAGAACTTCTTGTTTTCGATTACTTTTGCGATTTAGCCCATAAACTGAATCTCGAACTGAAAAAGATTTGCGAATCGAGTTCAACCCTTTACGAAGAAATATGTTTTTCGCAATCGGAACAGCATTATGAAAAGTTTTTCAATCAGTACAAAGCGAAAAGCAAAGATTTCCCCGTCATACCCGAAATAAAAATAAACCTCCTCAGGGAAGTACCGGTTTTTGAACCCGTCGATGAATACTCCCCGTTAGATTACGAAAAGTATAATCAGGAAAATATGAAAGAACAATGCGGCAACCAATATTTCGGTTACTACTTTTTAACGAAACACAACCTCGAGGGTCTTAAAGTCGTGTTCTACATCAAAGGAAGAAACGATAACAACTACCTCTTATCCCTTTGGAATTTCGTGCGATGCTATCCCTGGGGATTGGCTCATTTTAAATGGTATAATCAATCCAATAGATTTCATATAATTCATACTATAAAATAAAATAATTATTAATTATTTTAGCACCATATTAAAATTTAGAATAATATGAAACTATTAAGAATATAATACTTTATATATTATAGCGAGGAGAGGGAGAGGACAGGAAAGAAGGAGAGCGAGTAGAGGAGGAGAGGAAGGGAGGAAGAGAAGAGGAGAGTAGAAGAAAAGAAAGAAAAGAGCGCTGTCAAAGGCCGATTGTGTAACCTCCTCTGGGCAACTGAGGTGTTGGGAACATCCCATGACATTCCAGTGCCCCAAGGACTCGCCCTTGCGCTAATATCCATAAACTTCTTACGCAAGAGTAGACACTCCGCATCACATACAGACCAAAAAACACTACCACTTTTACAGACACTTTTTTAATAATATCCCTGTTGTGTGTGACGAAAAATATCTCATATCACTTTCCACAAAAATTTTTGAACTATTGAAATATTTGAGATTCTTTTTTTTTATGTAAACCATCAAATTTTTCAGGGCCGTGATATATATTAGAGCCCGGGAATAACATCTTTTACTTAACATTTTTTTTTGTATACTCGGAAAAACAAATTTTAAATTTTCAAAAACGTTTTTTTGCGAAAATTTGTTCCATGTACAAAAGCAGAACTATTTCATATGCCAAAAAATTATTTAAATACAAAATATATATATATATATAATATATAATATTATATTATATAGTAATATATAATATATAAAATATTATATATATAGTAATAAATAAAATAAATATATATATATGATATATATATATATATATACTACAAATGCCCTACAAATGCCCTGTATATTTCATGATCGGATGATCAGAAAAAAAATTTCTCAAATTTTCATTTTCAAAGTAAAAAAAAAAAGTAGGATTTGATATTCAACAACTGTTGGGATCTGGGGTCAAATATCAACATTTCACTTTCAACGTTCCAATCTTTGTATATTTCAAGTAGTAAAGTCATTTTGAAAAAAATGTGTAAGACTAGTATGAAAATGTCAAAATACAGGTTTTGAAAATATAGAAAATACAAAAGAAATTACGACACACACAGAAAACAATCGAAAACAGCGTTTTAGACGCTAGAAAAAGCTGCCATTTGCTTTTAATTTGACCAAAATTTGCTGAAAATTTAGATTTTTATGTCCATTTCGAGTTTGTAGCTCAAATGGATCAATCCCGGAGCAAAGATCGAACCCTCCCCTTAATTAAGAGTAGGGTTATCGACCTAAGAGTATATAGGAGACAAAGTAACAGATAGGTCATTAATCCAAAATAATAAATGAGTTGGGAATAGAACAGAATTCTGAGTAACATCACTATTGATATATTTAGTGGAGAATGTTGGTTCTTTTCAACACAGTCATAGAAATTAACATGAGGAGGTGAGGCACCGACAGAGCGAAGTTAACAGCTTTGTGACAGCTCAAATCTAACTTCGATTCTTAGCAACCCGCAGCAAAGGGAATCGGAAATCAGGCAAAAAGGAATTTTCAGGCAACAAGAAGGCGCGCGGGATTATTTGTTCTCGCTGCTAAATCGAAGCGAAGAACAGCAACAACGCGTCGGCGGCGGCGGCAGCAACAGCAGCAGCAGCAGCAGCAGCAGCAGCAGCAAACCCATCGTCAAAAAACTAAAAAGAATGGTTAACGGTCATTTCAGTTTAACTTTTTCGATCAACGACCTACTGGACTCGGACATCTACCTCCACCACCCTTTTAACAAACCCGATTGTAGTTTGAAGGAATTGGAGAACGTCAAAGAAATATTATTTGAAAGAGAAATTCTTAGAAACGAATTAGAGGATTTTAAGAGTCGATACGAATTATACTCACCCGTAAACGAATATTTCGTTCGGCTAACCGCAAAATGTGACGAAGCGATCAAATACTCCGATGAAACTCAGAAAAACATCGACAAAATTTTGGTTTTCGACGATAACCGCTTCGTTCATAAATTTACGGAAGGAGGTGAGATATTCGATTTTCTAGACCCATTTCGATTATGGTACAGCTCTTTCGACATTTCCCCGATCCACGAAATGAAAATGGACAAAGTATATTTCCATTTCACGTCCACCGATCGTAACTGCAACGCTCATATAGTTGGCATGGATGCGTTTTTTCTGCACACCTGTTTGATACCACACAAAATTTTACAAAGTAATTCTCATTCGGTACCCGATGATGGATCCAATGAAGCGTCGTGGAGTCCTGCAACTTTTACATTATTGATCAACAAATCATCAAATGCAAATTACAACGACGTAATGAAGTACGCGATTTCTTTTTCAAAAGGGGTTATTTTTGATATTAAAAAGAATGAGGTCGATTTCAACGTCATTTTGGAAGATGATAAAAACGTCTATATCCCAAAAACTCTTTTCAATTTCAGTAAATACAAAATTAAAACTCCGAAAACGAAGAACACCTTCGCTAACGTAAAACTAGAGAAATGTTTAAAGAAAATTTATATGCCTCACATGTACGATTCTATAAAATGTACGGGCACTTTCGAAATCTTCAATATGTTTATGAAACATATTTTAAAAAATATAGATATAATTTGCTCAATAGGTAAAAAAATAGACTACAAAATTAATATTTATCGAAACAAAAATAACAAAAGAAAGAAAGGCAGTGACGATGACAATAACGGCAATGTGAAAAAGAGGATGAAAGAGCAACAGGATCAGCGGTTGGAAATCAAAAAGCAGCCGGAACGAGAGGAGCAACCTGAGAAAAACCTGCCGGATCCGAAGGGACAGCGAAATAAAGTATCGGAAATTAGTCACGATGGTAATGACAGTTGTAGCAAAAATAATCATCGTAGAAGTCCTAGTTCCGACCCTACTAAAGTAAACCGATCGAGGTCGGAAGCCTCAATAATTACCTCCGAATGCAATAGAGTCGAAAATGGAAAGAGAGATGATGCTTTTCCCTCAGAAAATTACCGTAACGACATGAAAACCGCGGAAAGAAAAAGAAAGTACGGTAGCGTCCTGCGAGAAGAACAACTAACCAAAACAGGGGAATTTTCTTCGATCGTACCTGCGATTCACAATGATGCTCAACTTGAAAATAACGAAAAACGAGGTATTTCAAAACGAATCCCTTCTACGGACGTGTGTTCGATCGATTTATATTTAAGCGATCACGATGGTAATGGCAGTAGTAATCATCGTAAAAATTCGAGTTCCAACCCTCCTAAAGTGAAACGTTCGAGGTTGGAAAACGGTCGAGGTCCGAAGGGCGCCCCAATAACTACCTCCGAATGCAACAAAGTCTACGATGAAAAGAAAAATGATGTTTCTTCCTCCAAAAACAACTATGACGACATAACAACCGGGGAAAGAAAAGGAAAGTACGGTAACGTCCTGCGAGAAGAACAGATAACCAAAAGAGGGGAATTTTCTTCGAACGTACCTGTGAACATTGATGCACAACTTGACAATATCGAAAATCGAGGTATTTCAAAACAAATCCCTTTTTCGGATGTGTGTTCGACCGATTTATATTTAAGCGAAAACGAAAATGAAAGCGATTCCAAATCGTCTGCAGAAAATTCCTTCGAGAAGGGGAATAATGGCGAAACCGCCACTAGCAGCAGCAACACTACTCGTGCTACAGTTGAAATAGAAAGTGAAAGTAATCCCACGACCGGAGATTTCGAAAACGTTCCATACGACATATGCCTTCAAAGAACTTTGAAAAGTTTGGTTCAATTAAAAATGTTGGTCAACCAGGGAAGCGAAAATGAAAATAAGGATTGCCCGAGTGATTTACCCATTGAAGAAAAAGAGAAGACGAGGCAGGAACCGGAACGGGAAGAAGTTGCCGTCAAACCCCAATTACTAGAGCGGGAGCGGGAAAAAATCGACGAAACCCAAATACGGCAGAAGGAACCGGAGCAGGAAAAAACTAAAGTGCAGCAGGAGCAACAACAAGAACCGGAACAGGCACCCAAAAAAGCTGATGAAACAGAGCACGTCCATCGGCAGGAGTCGGAAAAAGCTGCTGTATCACAAATGCGGGAGCGGCAGGAGAAGGACTATGAATATGAAAGAGGGCAGATAAATAAAATCGCGCGATCTCTTGAAGAAACTATTTCAACATCCACCCTTTATTCTATTCTTGAGACCTCCAAGATAGTCTCGAACAACCAGGAAGCTAATTTTTCAACCGACTACGGTCGTCCTAAAATAGGATTAGGAAACGGAAAGAAAAATATTCGTTTTCAAAAAGAACCGCATGAGCTAGAACACGAGGATGATGCAAGCGTTAACGAGACTAGCACCAATAGCAATAACCGAAGCGCAAGTAGTTCCTCTAGCGAAAGTAAATCCGGAGGCAGTAGGCGAAGCAGCAGCAATTGGGAGTACGGTTGGCTCCAGCCAAGCAGGTAGTCTATTGCAGCATGTCGAGACGCAGAGCTCGTAAGAGACGTAATAAGCGGCGAATCCGTTCAAGTGGTACGCAAAGATGGGTGGCGAAATTCTAGGGGTTTCGTTGATTCCGACACCGTAAGCTTTTCAACTCGGTGCAAAATTCGGTGATAAGTTATTATACAATATATATACCATTAGAAGGGACCGGGCAGGAAAGAGCAGAATGGGAGAGTTACTTATTTTCGGCGAGGAAAGTGGCATCTCCAAGAAGACGGAGGGAAGTAGTGAGGAGATAATGATCGAAAGCAATGTAGGAGGATAGGTATCTCTTTCCGCCACCATCTTATCAAATCGCCAATTGGGACATGAAATCTACGGACTGGGAGGGTGACATAGTGACAAGGGAAATATCAATGGCGGGAGGAGAACGATATATTAACTGGTACTTTGGAAGCGATAAAAATTCTGTGGTAATTATTATTTTTTAGGGAATGATATGTCACGAAAGCGAGTCAGTAGATAATTTAGGATATAAGGAGATTGTATTGGGAGGATCGCCTTATGACTCTAATTGAATACGGCAGAGATTAGGATCGGGTGATTGGTATCTCTGGAGGGCACTTATAGTTGGACTCTATGTTCTATCTACTGGCAATGGAGATAGAGGATTTTATAAAATCTTTACATAATAACAGAATGTTTCCGGCTAAAGGGTCACTGAATTCTGGGCGGAATCCAATTAGGGTCGAAAATTATCTCAACGGTTTTTACCTTTTACACTATTGATATCAAAACTAGGAGTCTCTCTCGATGGGTCTGGTATTACGGAATGAATTAGACTGGGGACGACAGAGGATGATTTCTGGGTGGGACTTGGGGTTTTCGGTTTAGTTTTTTCAACCGACAGTAAATGAAGCGAGGAATGCCTTTGAGGCTGCGTCATTCGGAGAGAGCCAGAATGATGGAAGGAAAATATGAGTTACTAAGACGACCTGACGGCTGATAAAGAAAAAAGTTTTGCACTACTTACCGAAGGAGAAAACGAAACAATAATAAATCTTTTATGTGTGAATCAATCATATTTACAACAGGAAGAAAAATATGAGGTAGAGTGAAGATAATAAGAGACAGGGCCGAGGAATTTATGATTCTGGAATTAGGGAATATATTAGGAAGAAATAGGAAATACGACCGAACGCGCGGGCCATCATTCTTAAATGTACATTATGACAACTGAGTAGAAAATAAATGTCACAGCATTCATATTTATCATATTTACTAGTTACTCACTCTTTCACAATTCTATATATCAACTAATCTCTCATATATTTCATTTGGCGTTAATAATTTTAAATTTACGCAGAAGTGAGCTCAACTGATCCCTCTAGCTTTATAATAATAGATTAAAATGAATACTACTGGATATTTCTTCTTAAAAGACTATGTCTGGGGTTAACTTTCTATTTGTCCTTCTTAATCATCAGATATTGTTCTTCAGATTACCGTCTCGGCGCCGCTGGGGATGTGGGAAATTGGGTGTATGTCTTTACATTCATACTTTCGAGTAATCTCAGGGCTTTGCGCCTGGGACAAAACTGTAATCAGTTAATCTGCATTCTTGCAAAAAATCTATGTCTACGTGCTTAAGATTTTGTATCACTTTATTATTATATTCTGTTTGATTTGTGGCAATATTGTGGCAGTTTTGACTGCGCACAGGGCGCCCCTTTCTACTCTAAAGTTTATAAACATTAATTAATCTCATTAACACGGGTAAAAGGGTAGGGTTACCCTTATTGCTTTGTAAAAGGGATTGAATTCGACGCGCGCCTCTAGTGGAAGGGTAACGAAGGTCTACGGAGTTAATCACATATATTATATAAATGATGTTCGGCCTATTAAATATATTATATACCTGCATAAGGGCAAAGAAAAAGTATTCTTTAAAGGCGCCTAAAGGGATAACTTATTAATTGCGTATAGCATAATTTCTAATCAGTTGTAAAAACTATTCCTTCTAAAAGGGAAACATACGATGACCGCTGAGATACGCGAGTAAGCAATAGTACTCCATTGGGTGGGCTTATTCAATTACATCGTTTGATGACCGATAGTACTTAACGCAACCATGAGCGAGTGATAGAATTTCCTAGAAACGTGTGGAAGAAGGGTCAATCGTGAGCAATGTTGCAGGCTCAGCCCGGCAGATGAATCGGGGGATTATTTTGACGTCGATGTTTTGGCAGACTTGGAATACAGAAAATATCATTTTCATACTAGTCGGAGATACATTTTTAACGGCAGGTCTATACGTGTATACCTTGGAGTAAAATCGTCAGTCACGGTCGTCTCTTTATTAATGTGATCGGGGTGTCAAACAATTGCGCGGTTCCCATTTTCAGCATTCAAGTGCTTCGGATTCCGGCGCACTCGTCTTGGGCTTTCGGGGACTATCTAAATTCGCTTCGAGGAAACAAGAATGTGGAACCTTTTATATGGTAATATAATATTTATGGAGGTGGACCATTAACACTTTAGGGTTTCCATTTATAGTTGGGCAAATCATCATTAGGAAATCAATACCAAGATATGAGGTATGAACGGCGCACACACAACTCTTCTGTGTTGTTATGGGGATTATAAACTGAAAGTTTAATTAGCTAAAAAGGTCTATTGTGCTTCTGCCAATGGTGTCGCAATTATATCTTCATTGGGTTCGGATATACTTTTCATATCATACGACAAAAGCACATATGGGTATGAGGGAGAAAGGGACCCAATTTTTTTCTCTTTGTTTAAACGGGCTCTTGAGACAATAGTGACGAAGCACTTGTGCAAAATTTAATTTATTTTTTATTAGCAGGGGTCATTCTACGACTTTTTGGTTAACATCTCGGCACTTATACCGGCGGTAAAAAAACGAATAATATTTTGAGCGCACTATGAACTGGTTAAGACTCATATATTGAATAACGAAAATTTAATTTATTAATATATTATATTAATATTACTTAAAATAATATCGCATAAACTCGAATAGAATAATTATTCCTTCTTAATTAAATAAATTAATAGATTATAATAAACATATTAAATGGAAGGGTAAATAATAAGGTATGGGAATAATATGCATATACAATGACGTTGTCATATCCTCTAAAAAAATACGAATGATTCAGTGGGTCACTTATAAGACGAAATAAGTGCAGCTATGATTCACGAGAGAGTAAAGCGACGATGTATTTAACATTCTCACTTGCTATCAATATAAATTATTGTAACAAAATAGATTAACTATCCTGTTTCTTTATTCGCCTGCCTTGTCTCATATAAAAATATATGCCTGAGAAAGTGTGAAGTCGCGCACATCTGCGTGAAGAGATGACCGGGGAGATCTAACAACATATATTTGCAGACTGAGCGAAGACCACGATGAGGAGTTTAATTTTGGTGCACGTGTTATACATGGTCCGTTTGTATATATAAAACTATTAATCTAAATATTATTGGAGGAACGAGAGGCATTCCGTGAGGGAACTCCGGAGGAGAGAGGAGTGTAAAAATTTGGGGCCGGATAACCCTCGGTTAAATTTAACGAAGTCCGTGCCGTCAAAAAATAACTTGTAACGAAAAACGAAGTGAAGAATAAACGGGACAATTAACTAACTTTTAGGAAGGTGAGATAATTTTATGCGCGCTTTCGCCTACGTAAATCGCTTCAATCGAGGGGGTCTCCGATTTTTTTAATAACGCATATATGATTGTTTTTATCAATTCGCGAGAGACGTTAAAAATTGGTAATTAACGGACGTAAAATAAAGAAGGGAGAAAAAATTGTTCTCGTTTCGGAATTTTATGAATTAGACGCTCTGTATTGAGAATTTATACTCCGCAGCACCTTTACACCGTGCTATTATGTGCGGGGGTTCGGGCGGGAAAGGGAACGAGAGAGACTGGACGACGAGGACGACGGTCGGGCCGTCAATAAAGACTCGTTGAGGGAATCGACATGATTCGAAGAGTTAGTGAGATAGAAATCAAACGGGAAAAAAATAAAAGTCGAGATTAGTAAACTAGAATTGTAAGCGACATTTGAGAGAGAGGGCGGTACGGGCAACAATAGAAAAGGTGAAGCTCGACTCGGAAAAGAGAGCGCTGAAATGTCAGCGAAAATTATGAATGAAAATGCACGGACCGATCAATACCTCCCACGGTAGTTTCGATTACGTAAGATCGGTATTTTCCAAATACTGTGCGCGATTCTCCTTCGAAGAGAGGACTACTTTCCGCGTTTACAGATTCTCTAATCAAATGGTCGTCACGTTAGCGGATATTAACGAATATGTGACGAAATAGCTTCGAGCAATTGGCGGTTTTCGAAATATTTCGCGACGAATCGGGAAATGAGGGACTTCCCCAGCTTGTTCCGATCTATCTTCGAAAACGATGAAACGATGCGAGGTTATCCGTTAGGAGCGAAGGCGAAAGCGCGGAAAAAGAAGAAATCTTCGAACGAATCCTGGCGACCTATAGAATAAGTCGGGATCGGTATATCGGACAGCGACGCCGAAGAGCCTGCGAGAGAGAATGAAAGTTGGTCGCGGAATGGGATAAACTGTATTATGAAAATGCAAAGGCAGTTCTTACCCTATAATATTTAACGAGATCGACTGGAACGAACAAATATTTTTTCTATGCGAAAAAGCCTCTAAAACCGACGTCTTTTCCTTTTTAACGCTTTGGGAAAAATCGTCATTACGTATCTTCGTCTTCGAGGCGTTTTCGCCAAAAAGGTAAACGAAAATACCGAGGACGGTCGTTTAGGGAACCACTATCTCTTTCGAGATATGTACGATAAATTTAAAATTAATAAATCGAAAGATAAAGAAGCGATTAAAGAATTCATCGTTAAAGACGCCTTCTTGGGGAAAAATTTCCCGAAGAAAAGAAAGGGCGAAAAAAATGCTACCGATAGCCCCACCCCCGACGAAGAAAAGAAGATCGGGTTCGAATTTTCTTGCTTCGTCAATTTCTGTCTGTATTGGAACTGGATTTTCAACTACGTCAAAATGGAACACGTGTCAGTGCTACCATCGTTGAAGAAAATTTTGGAAAGAAATTTTAATTCTCTCCTCCATGTCTGGAACACCGTAATCGATTTCTCGGACTTGAGAGTATTATCAACGGAAAGGGAAACTAACGATTTAGAAGCTCTCGTTAACGTTTTCAAGGCTAAAGTTTTTGGATTCGTATATTTTTCGAAAGAGAGAGCCGTCGAATTCAAAAGGTCGTTGGACGTAGATAGCTTTTGTCGGCCCGAAATTAACGAGGGGTGGATTAAATTCGTAACGGATTACAGTTCGATGATATTCGGAGCACAGATCGCGAAACGGAAATTCATTCACCTTTTATTCATTAAACTGTGCACGGAGTATTGTCACCAATACGACGCCCAAAACTGTTATTCGCATATGGTGTCGATCATAATGGACGAACACACCCCTAGCTTGGGGGTGAACTACGACGACGACGACGACGACGACGACGACGACGACGATACCAGCGAGGTCTTGATTTAGAGTAGTTAGAGGATCTGATGTCGAGAATTTTATGGAATAAATGATGACGCCGAGTATTCGGTTAACGAAAGAGTTATTAACAGGATTAAAACTATGGGAAGAGAATTAAGAATAATTCCGAATTTCGATTCCCAGGAACTTTTGAGCTGTCTGAAAAAGTCGATCGAAGATCACAATAAGGAAATGAAGAAACGATTCGATTGTTATGAAACTGAGAGGCAGAAATCCTATTGGGGTGATAATAATAATAATGATAATAATGATAATAATAATACTAATGATAATAATGATATTAATGATAATAATAATAATAATAATAATAATAAAATATAATAATAATATAATATAATAATAATATAATAATATAAAAAATTATTAATAATAATAATAAATAATAATAACTAGAGAGACGAGCACGGACATATTAATAATAATATAATAATATAATAATAATATAATTAATAATAATAATTTATAATAATAATAATAATAATAAATTAATAATAAATAATAATAATAATATAATAATATAATAATATAATTAATATAATAATAATAATAATAATAATATTAATTTAAAATAACGCCAATTAACGTGCCTCTCCAAATTATGGAAAATGGAAATACCCCCAGATAAGAAAGAGAAAATGGAAATTATCATGTGGAATGATTTCATTGAAAAAGTAGAAGAATTCATTCTTCGTCAGCTGGAGCCGACTGAAAAAGTGTCGTCCTCTTCCAAGCCCTTCGTCGCTTTCGGCAGCGATTCTTCTTCTTCTATATTTAAGATACTGAACAAAAGGAGCGATTCGTTTATCGATAAAAAGGAAAACGATTGGATTTATGAGTTCGCGTTTCCGCCGTCGTCGAACGAAATGACGATCGTCGATAAATATATATTGGACCAATTTTTCAAAGCAAAAATTGACGCTGATACGAACTTTCACCGAGCAGCGAACGCGGAGGTTAAATTTGATATTTTGAACAGCGTCGTAAACGAGGAGGAGAACGACGACGATGGAAAAATAACGCGAATTATATCTGGCCGCCAGTCGTCGTCGAAAGTT
Source organism: Trachelipus rathkii (assembly GCA_015478945.1). Lineage (NCBI taxonomy): Eukaryota > Metazoa > Arthropoda > Malacostraca > Isopoda > Trachelipodidae > Trachelipus > Trachelipus rathkii. The sequence continues at coordinate 2,657 of JABUQX010093568.1, read as the reverse complement.
AGAAAATACCCAGAAATTATTAGCGATAAGGAGAAATATCGGGTAGAACAGGATTATATCGCTAAAAGCAGCGGGGACGCGTGTAATCAACCCGTTTTAACGTCTAAATCGAGTGGCTCGGGAGGGGCGTCGTCGTCGAGTTCCAAAGTGGATGAAGATTTCGGAAGCGGCCTACTCTCGGAGAAGTTCGTAAATATGTACGGAAGGCGAACGATTATCGACAAAGCGGGGAATAAAAAATCGGGCATTAAAAAGGTGTTCGACAACGACGGAGAACAAAGCGTCTTTTACGTCCCGTCATTTTACTTTTCCACTTTGAGTCCGATCGAGATCGTTGAATATTTTAAAGCGATTACGTACGTCGATCTAAGATACGTTATAGATCTTCTCAACCAGAAATTTCTTTCTCTCATGATTAGAAGTTTGAATACGCGCGTGAGTTTCGGAACTTTGCGCGAAACGAGAAACGTAAACGCTATGACATTCTTAAGCGAAAATAAAAAATACGTTTGCTACCCTCCGGTCAAACCGTCGCTCCTCGAAAGTTCCAGGATTCGAGAACTAAACAACCTCAACGTCAAAAATATCAACTCGCCGAGCGATATCAAGGAAAGATACCGCACGCTCCGAGTATATAGCACAATGTGCGATAATTTCAAACATTTGAGTTATAGTTTTAATATGAACTCGCCCACGATCTATTTATACAGAAGCGATAAAGGCAAAGTCGGAGGAAGATCGTTCGAGAAAGGGAGTCACCAGGGCGTGTTGGTGGTGCGAAATTCTCATAACGTTTTAAAGGGAGATCCGAGTTATCGTCCACATCTCGCGTCGGCGGATACAATTAAACGAATAAGGTGCGAAATCGTACATGATCCGCAATCAAACAAGAACCCTCCGCAATTCGGCGCGATACAAATAGACTCGAAGTACATAGAAGACCAGTTTTACTACACGCAAAAAATCAATTTTCATCGTTTAAGTATCCTCATCAAGCCTATAGATAAAAATAGAATCATGGAAGGCATTATTAACGCCGTTAAAATGCGAAATCTTTTGAGCGCGAAACTAGAATTGAAGAAACCTAAAGATTTCTACGCGAATAAAAATCTGGGTTTGGAAAGCGACGACGAAGAAGATGAAGGAGAAGGAGAAGAAAAAGAAGAAGAAGAACAACAAGAAGAAATATCCGGCGGCGGCGATACACACCCCGCCGTCGACAACGGAAAACCCGACGACGGCGATGAAGTCGGAGACGACCCGAGATTTTCGAAAGAAAAGTTATCTACCGAAAATCAGATATTGTTGCGATATCGTTTTCACGCGCACAAGGAACATTTTTTGTCGCGCAAAATATCGAAATATTTTCTATTGGGGGGAGAAGAGCATCGCAAAGAAAATACCAAATACGAGTTCAACATCGGTGTAAAAAGATACAAGGAGTTGTCGAGGTATACCTTTTCCAGAGAGTTGGCGAACGTGTTTAACCGACATCATAGCCAACCGTTCGCCGGACCGGCGAAGAAACTGTTCGTTACGAAAAACAAAAATTTCACCGGTGGCCCTGACGGCGGCCCGACTTTAATATCTTACCGACCGAACGTATTGGAAGCCGACGGGACTTATTTGATTTGCGGGTGCGAAAACGAACTTTTCGCGAGAACTTCCAAGGTGATATCGAACGAAATATCGATCGAGAAATTGGCGCTCATTCACGATATTTCTTTGAATTTTGACGAAATCATCTTAATCGTTCACAATCTTCTGAACGCGAATTCGGTATTTCAAGGCTTGAACGTTTTCGTTTTCCTTTACGCAAACGGTAAAATACCGAAGGAGAACATGAGCGAAAAAGACTTGATAGATACCGTATTTTACACCGTTAAAGAAATGGCGATGGCGGCCGTGGGAGATGAAAAAGCGGTCGACGAATCGTCTCCCGTTTACAGGCTGTATAAGTTAATCGAAAAAAACAAAATGTACATTTACGCGCTTAAGCACCTTATGGTCTTCGTCGGCTACGTAAACCTTCTTAGTACTATGGATAACGAATTCATGCATCATCTGATTTATACTATTAATCAAGCTTCGTACAACATGCTGGAAAAAACGATAACGTTACTGGTCGGAGTGAAAGGTAACGAGGGGAAGTCGAATTTCATGACGATCGTGAAGAAAGCCTTATTCGGAAAATTGTCTTTCGCTAATTGCTCTTTGTCCGCTTTCGATACTAAAGCGGGTTCGAGTTCGTCGGCGATGCCCAACTTGAGTTTTTTGGGAAAAACCTTCGGGGCTATAGTCGACGAAGCTTCGACAAAAAAGGAGGAGAAGCGCCCGCTGATAAAAAGCTGCACCAACCGCCTCATCGAAAATTTCGGCATGAATCAAGAGCAGAGGCGGCAGAAATGGGGCGTCGCAGCAGCTGCTGCGGCGACTACGCGGGTCGCTCGTCGTTTGCGATTGCACCAAAGATTGAGGAAGAATATGAGGAAAAGAAAAAATATGACGTTCTTCGACCACGATAAACATTTCGAGTTCTCGTCCAAACTTTTTTGTTCTTCGACGAGTTTTACGTGGAACAACGGATCTCCGGTAATTTTTAACGTCTCACCAAACAGTTTTATAAAATATCATCATATCACTCAATCTTCCATCGT
>JABUQX010093567.1:35000-39887 GCA_015478945.1 Trachelipus rathkii | reverse complement strand
CTGATCCTGTTCGGTCAAGAAGAGATGATGAGATCAGATCAATGTGTTAGGTACTCAGATGTTCCCGATGAGGAGGAAAGAGTTCTGAAAGTATATTGGAATAGAAGCATTACATCTATGCCACACGAGTTTATTCATTGTGTGAATTCATCCTAAAAACACATACAGAATTCTACTGAGAACTAACATTCTACCTCACGAAATAGAACGGCTTTACATTTCCTGAATAATGGAGTACTCTAGTTACTTAAGTATCTCCCTCTAATAAAAAATTTAAAAGTACTTGAAAACAGCGGAAAACGTAAACTATCAGAAGAGGATGAGAAATTCAAATCCAGTGGTATGTTGAAGTCTGTTTTAAATCTTATAAAAGAAGATGTTCCTTTAAACAGACTCAGAAGGTAAAGCGCGCCGTCACAACAATCATTTAAAACTTTCTCCACAACGTGAAAAATCTTAGAACTAAAAAGAAGTTACTGCAGAAGGAGGTGGAGTGTTCCTACCGTTACTTTTTTCCTGTTGTAGTCGTTGAATAACTAGTGGATATCCGAAAAATTAAGAAGGTGGCCGGATACTACTATAGTGAGTATGAGAAATTGAAGTCAAATAATACACCCCATGACCAAAATACCGAACATCACGAAACCATTTCTCGTATCATTCATCATCAGTTACCGCCGTCCCACATTGGGCAGAACGAAATGTGTCATACCAGCAACCTCTCCCTCAAAAGTATATATGATCCTAAATGGTTGAACAAATAAACAATCTTCGAGAAAGAAAGGTACGAATATTAAATTCGGATTCAACATTCATGAAAGCGTGTATTATATCAAGAGCTTGCAAAAATTTAATTAGATCTAAAAGACTTACATCTACGTGTACCCTTAGATAATTCGAATCAGGATAACTCAAATTACAATAACTGTTAAAACCTGAGTGAAAAACGAAGATTAGTTTTTAAAATATCCTGGAGGAGGGTTTACGAATATAGGGTCCGCAAAGCAGGGACTCGCTCTATATAATAATTTTAAAAGAATCACATTATCGTTGGAATGAATTTAGGACAGATCATCATCGATGATTTAAATAGTTAAGGATTAAATATTTGTGGATTTGGAGAGCTATCCTCTCACGTGACTGGGGAAGAGAAAGGACCGTGTAAAGGGTGGTCTAACATCAAAGAGGAGCTTCAGACTATTAATTTTCCACGCAGTTTAATTTGAATACGCGTAGATTGGCAGACTTGGATGATATCCCCAACACACCGAGACCCGATTCTAGTTCTTCCTGGTTCATCTTACGCTTCAGATAATTTAGCGAGTTTTCAGGGGAATAGAGTAGAACAAAACACCTTACCAATAAACCTAAATGATTAAACTCGTGTTGCTCGTTATTTATATCTCATATATATTAATTATATATTATAATATATTATATATATTATATATTATATATTATATATTATATATTTATATATAATGATATTATATATATATATATAGATATATATATATATATATGTTTGTTTATTTTGCATTTGGTTATTAGGAAATAACATTTATATAATTTTTTATTTTTTATACCCTAATATATATATTATTATATATATTTATTTATAATATATTATATATATTATATATATCATATATATAATAATTATATATATATATATATATATATTATATATATATATATATTACTATGTCAGTATTCAACATGGAGGCCAAGGCTCTGGTTGATAAGTATTATTACTGTATGAAAGAACCTAATAGTTTTGGTGGATTCAATAGATTCGCTTCAAAATTTCACGGTATAGACAAAAAAGAACTGAAAGAACACTTTAGAGGGTGAAGAGGCGTTCACTCTACATAAACCCGTTCGTAGAAAATTTCTCACCAAGGGAAAAACCATTAGACACACCACCTCGATAATGTGGCAGTTAGATTTAACTGAAATGATTAACATACAGCTCTTTAACGATGGCTACCAATACATACTTTTCACTATCGATGTTTACTCTAGATATTTGGTTGAAGCATTAAAAGACAAGAGATGCCCAGGACGAGTGGCGGAAGCCGTGCGTGAAATTATAAGGGACGTAATTGATATCCTAAATTGGTTGTGCCACAGATAGAGGGAAGCGAATTTCTTGGGAGAGAGTTTCAAGGAAATTAATTTTAACGGGAACGGGAATTTTATAGGGGTTATTACATATTCTTCGTTACATAAAGCGGCTCATTGTAGAAAGAGTACCAGCGTACGACAAAGAAGTATTGCATCGATCTTTACTAAGATGAATACTTTAAGTAATTGACATAACTGGAGGATCTGCGTTATTCTTCATAAAGATCTATATCCATAGAACTATAAAGGCAACGTCTTTAGAAATGTTAAAGATAAAACCTACGTTACAGCGGAACCAGAAAGTATGTAAAATTAAAGAAAAATCGGGCATTAATGTGAATGATTATGTAAGGGTGTCTAGATCTGATGATCGTTTCAGAAAAGGATATGAAGCTGGATGGTCAAGAGAAGTTTTTAAGGTAGATAGTATAAGATTCCTTTCGAAGGACTTAAATTATACTATCTCAAAGACTTTGATGGGGAACCCATAAAAGGAGGATTTTATAAACAAGAAATACAGAAAATACGATTCGATCCTGAGAGTAATGTGTATAAAAATAGAAAAAATATCTAGGATCAAAGGGTAGAGGTAGAAATAAACAAGTATCTGGTGAAATGGTGGGGTACCCTGCCTAAGTTTAAATTCATAATATAAAAGCTAGTGAAATTGAGAAACATTAATCAGTAGTTAAGTAACATGGAGAGTGTAGATCACTTTTATTTAACTCTAACCATCTTCAGCGTCGATGGATCTACATCCTGATAATAACTATCAGGATTTCAACTACAGAATTAATTGAATCCTATTCAGCTTGAAGAGGAATTGTATGAAGTAGATTTATGCGAAAATGAATATTAGATGCTAATATTTTTTTCTTTTTTTTTTTTTGAGGAATCTCCCACGACACGTTCACTGGATATGATATTATAGAGATGTCGAGTAATGAAAAACTACATTAAAAATAAAACATTCAGTGAATTAACAAAGTACTTGTTGAAAGATAAAGCATATTTCTATGAGAAATTTGTGTTAAAACGCGGGATATACAGAACGTTTCCTGATATTTATAAGTTATTTAACACACAACTGCTACAAGAAAAATTAAGCGATTTAATATTCATTCTTTCTTAATATACGTTAGGAGAAGACAGGGTGTCGTCACACTAATGTCAATTGGGTGCGAATGAAGACTCCTCATTGCTTATCATCAGGCGATTCGGTTGTTTAGAATATGTAACAGGAGCGCGACGAGGTAATGATCTGTACAGAATAATAGCACCTAATGAAACTGCCTTCTACTCAATTTTGTATGCTATACCTTTCAGGAAGATGTTACAAGATCAGGGGGGATTGCTACATTATACACCGATTATAGTGTTGAACTCGTATGTTTAGGAAACACTTAAAGCCCCTTTATTGAGGGTGGTTCATTTCCCTAAAAATGAGAAAGTTACAACTTTCCCAAATGTACATTACTTACCTCTGAGTCGCTCGCATTTTGGCTCTGACGAATCGCATATAAAGGATGGGTAAGACGAGGCCATAATCCAATTCACTGACGGCGACGCTGTTGTGTCAGTATACATTAGAAAGAAGCAGCCGCATTAACTACAATTGATGAAACTAACTATATTAAACAGAGTTACGAATCTTTCTATGGACGATATTAGAAAACTTCTTAAGAAATAGTTCAGGGAGTGGTAAGATTGTATAAAGTTAGGGCTTAGGGTTATATTTTTTCATTCATCAACTTACTCTCACAAGTGTAGGGATAGTTTAAAACAGAAGTTCCTGTAATAATGAACGTTATAGAGTGTTTATAGGATGGAAATAACAGCGCGGATATGGTCTGGTGGATTTTTGCAAATTATGGAGAAGCGCATGGCCTCTATTTAGAAGAGGAGGTGAATATAAAGGTAAAAAAGCTATAAGAACAGGGGTGCACACAATACAAGATATAATGGCAGGGGATAATCCACGTACGTCCATAAAAAGGCGGATTGCTGATGTTTCTGATGAGATGTTGGACGACGTCAAGCGCAAAATTAGGCGTAAGATGACGGGTCAAGGCAAAGGACTCAAGAAAATTACAGCTAAGAAAAACTTTAAAGCCAAGAGGGCTCTAAAGAAAAAATGCATTGATGTATTTGCTATTTAATTACTAACTTGGGCTGTATGACTGTACTGTATATAAGGAAAGTTTTATCCCTACGCTGATCATTATAAGGTTAGAGTTCTTACAGGCAAGATGCACTTCCTTCATCCTTCCAGCCCGGCTGCTGTTAAGAGCGAATAGACCTTCTGATCGATGAACCCCACCAGATGTATAAGTGAGACAATTTCATCAGTCATTAACCCCATACACTCGGCATTCCAACAACCGATGTCCCCCTCGAATTCAATATTCCAGGCACTTGACCAGTATTTGGACCCATCAAATGTATTTTCATTTTAAACAAAATTGACAAAACCTGATGAGTACAGATCTTCCTTCAGGCGACGACCACATAGTGTACACGGAGTCAAATTTTCTGTATACTTGTTTTAACCAGATTGAAGTCTATCTAATCAAACGAAACTTCACTAGGGGTGTCAGCGGCGAATTATCCTTATCCACCTTTAAGACGCCCTCGTAGCACAAGGGGATGCTGTGTCGAGTCACATGAGTTTTGCCGCTGATATGTAGAATCAGACGAGTTCGCTGCGGTGCCTCCTTCTTCCCCTGCACCCTGTTCTGTGGAATTCTTTCCATCTTCTGT
>JABUQX010093567.1:20000-30000 GCA_015478945.1 Trachelipus rathkii | reverse complement strand
ATATATATATATATATATATATATTATATTATATATATATATATATATATATAGATATATATAGTGTGTGGTGTGTGTGTTGTGTGTATGTGTGTGTGTGTTGGTGTGTGTGTCGGCTGTGTGTGTGTGTGTGTGTGCTGTGTGTGTGTGTGCGTATGACGAATATGTCTTATGAAAGCAAACTTTAGGCCGGATCAATAACAGACGGGAAGTTGAGGGGTAACAGGTTTTGCCAGGCAAGAATACAAAATAAGAATCACAAATATTGATTAGTCAATTTTAAACAAATCTGATTCCTTTTTTTTTAATTACCAGTTTTGTTGCCTAATGTAAATAATGTATATATGAATAAGGAAATGCTTAAGAACTCTTGTAGTTATCTCAAGAAGTTCTCAGGAGAATGCTCTCTGAGTAAATCAAGGTGCTAGATTTAAGTAGAATTAGTAATATTCCACTTTGGCATTTCATCCGCCCGACGAAAAGGGATTTTTATCTCTTGTTTGGGGCTTGCGACCAATTCCTGTTGATCATACAGTAATATGAATAGAAAACCACAGATGTTATTATAATTAGACATTGTAAAACTTACTCTGAAGTGATAAAGAAGTTAATATTTATTAAAATTTGGAGTTGGGTAGGCTGAGCTGCGAGTTTGCAGGTAATCCTTGGAACCTGATATTTTTTTTTTCTGTGATCCAACCTTTCTTCAATAGGAAGAGGTAGTAAGTACTACTAATTGTCATTTATATGCTAAAATTTTCTTCTGTTGTCGTCGAATAATTTATAGTGAAATTAAATCGCATTTTAACTGTGTGTGTGTGTGTGTGTGTGTGTGTGTGTGTGTGTGTGTGTGTGTGTGTGTGTGTGTGCTGTGTGTGTTTGTGTGTGTGTTGTGTGATGTGTAGCTTCCTGTTACTCCTCGAATGAGGTGCAATGGGACTCTGTCGTGATTTGATTCTCAGCAAATTGTTCCAAGGTCCCCTTTTTTTTTTTTTTTGTCAAACATATTAGTTTTTTCGCGTAATAAAGTGATTAGATGTGCAGGAGACATATTCTACGCAACAGCAGACTTGGTATTGCTTCCAAACCACCCAGATCCGATCCGTGTATAAGAATGCTTGAGGTGCAGTGCATTTTACCGAACTGAGATTTACGGGAACGTTAAAATGGACTGTAGCAGTACATAATTTTCGGAAGATCATAGAAACGTTCATAACTGAACGGAAGAGCGCTGACGAATCTGTAATGAAAGAAAACTGTATCCTTTAAAAAAGTTCAAAGGTATCAAAAAATGAGAGATGAAAAGAGAATCTGCTGGGAGGTGATGTTAGAGGTACCCCAAGTTCGGTTGAAAAGAATAAAAACAAGAGTTGATTAACAGATTTTTAATCCATATTTAAAGATTATCCGGCGTTTCAAAACTTTCTTACAACTTTGAGTTAATTTTTTTTAAGTTGAAGAACACCATTCAGCAGATTTTCATGCCCCATCCATAGTATTATAAATATACTTGAAATAAATGTGTTTAGTAACGTACTTAGCTCTACTGAACGCATGCTTAAGTAGCAATTGACAATCATAAAGGTAACGTCACACAGAAAGAACAAACCACTGAGGAGAGCTCCAGAAATTTCATCCGGTAAAGTTCATCCATATTCTCTGTTAAACGCCAAAATTCAGCTTTCCAGCCATACTTTCCAGCGATTCTCTCTCAGTCAGTTACTCATCCAGAATTTAGAGTTACAACATTAACGAGGTTCTATGAACAAACACGTTCACCTTCATTTAAATAACAACCAATCTCTGTATCATTATATTAGATATTATATAATATATAGATATAATAATATATATTATATAATATAACTATAATTATATATATATATTATATATATATATATATATATAATATATATATATTATATTATATATATATATATAATATATATATAATATATATAATATAATTATATATATAAAATATTATATACTATGCATTCGACCGTCATAGTGATGGGACGCGAAAGGAGTTGGAAACCAGAGGAAGCAAATAAAAGAGGCAGGCAGCAGGAAAACTCCGAAGAAAATGATTTCAAAATCTAGAACAATAAAATATGAAAGAAGAGGACTGTATAATAAATTGGTTAAGGAAAATTGTAATAATTACTTTGGAATTGCTTATTAAAGAAGAGTAGTACTTCAAAGGATTGAAAATTTTTTCAAAGATCTCCCGTAAAAGTAAAAATTTATCTTTAACGAAATCAAAATTTCTAAATTCATTAAGTTATTTATTTTTTAATTATTTATCATATTTTATGTTAAATATGGAGGAGCAACATTTTTTCGACAACATTTCTACTTTAATATAATTAAATTTGAGAATTTAGGAATGCAAAACTTAAAAAAAGAAAAAAGACAAAATACATTTGAACTCTTAAAATTAGAAAGTGGAGCTAGCGTGTTTCGACGAAGTCGTCGGATTCGAGTCCATACGGGAAAAAAAGATATGATTCTCTTCGTCTGATAGCAAGGGGCAATGAAGCCCCCTTCTATAATATCACATTTACATTTTCCCAACAAAACGTGACCACTGAGAGCACCAGTGATAAGTATGCAATCCGAGCCTATCCCTATGTCACACTACCGATACCGGTGCATATCAGACGCCTCTATGGTCTACCATCTCATCGCCCGCCACGGCCCTATGTGGGAATATGGTGTGTTCTGTTCAATAAATAAAGATCAAGAAGAATAAATAATTATAAGAATCACTCAAATATAATATAAATCATCCTACTTATACCTATACTCCAGGACTTAAATTACTCACTAAATCTTCATAAAGTATTAGAGATATGCATCTATAATAATATAACAATGAGATATAATATATTATTATATCCTCGAATATACTGAATAATAATATACATTAGTTAAATAAGAATATATAATTATAATATATAAAATATAAGATCCATAAAATAATTTAATTTATTGTAGAATAAAAATAAGCTATATATTCATAATATTAAGAAATAGATAAGGATAAGAAACAAAATTAAACATAATACTCCAGTGCGTCGATGGTGGTCAAAATTTTGAGTTAGAGCAAAAATCAATAAAGGTCATAATCAATATCTATTATAACTCTAATATACTAAAAGACACTTACTTATTAAGATAAAATAACAATAACCTATTTTAATGCTTTATTATATGTCACTATTATTATTTATTCTTATTATTTATTATATAATTTTTATATTATATTTACTTATATATATCTAGTATTATAATATAGTATAAAAAGTAATATATATCTAATAATTATATTGCTAAAATCCAATAATATATATTAATTAAGAATTATATTATTTAAAAATTACCTCTTCAGATTCAGTTTCCAATAAAAAGCGACGCGTCAAAGTATAAGTGTTCTGTGTTCAATATATTAGTACATTAACAATAAAATTTCATTCAGGATAGTGTTTTTAATTTTAATTTCAATTTTTCGCACCTTAAAATGGCTATTTTAATTATTTAAACTTTTGCACTTTTCATTTACCTCCTTGAAATAACTCATAGTTTCTTATAGACTCTGTTTAAAAAAAAAGTATGTATTAGTTTTTCCATTAAATAGTCCTAAACTTTTTATTAATTAAAAATTAAATATATTATACAGGTGATTTAATTTTTTTTACGGTATAAGTGTTACAAGAAGATGCACATAACAATAGTAATTGGACAATTGGTAAGGAAGTTTATGTAATTTAGCTAATATATGCGTTATATAAATTAGTTATGTGTAGTTAAACATTAGAGAAATTTATAGATTACCTATATATTTATTAAAATTATATATTAATTATAAGATAAGTGTTCTAAACTACCAGATTCTAATCAGTATATTACTATATTAGTAAACTCATTGATTATATTTAGTTAAAAAAAATAAGAATCCAGTCACAGACATGGTAAAGATAAAAAACCATAAGCATAAACGATAGAGGAGCATATAGAGAATAGAGTATTAGATAATATACGAAACTGTAATGAGAGTGAATAGATAACGAAGATATACTATACTAGAGAGAGATATAAGTACTAGAAGAGAGAATATTATAGATGAGTAGATAGAGAGTGAGAGACTAAGACTAGAGAGATAATGAAGATGATGTAAGTAGAGATGTATATAGAGATCATAGTAATGAGATAGAGCAGAGAGAGTATGATATATTAAATAGTAACTATATAGATACATGAGATGAAGAGAGATACGAGAAGAATGTATATGGATATGATGAAGATAGTAATTGAGCGCAGGGAGGGGGTGGCGTTGGGTGGGGTTTACAATGCATTGAGATATGCATAAGGATAAACAAATTCATATTAAATGAAATCACTCACCTGTATTATCGACAATATAGTGCTATCATTACTGAATTTCAATAGATCGCCTACAACACTCAGAAAATAGAAGAAATTTTCAGGAATTTTAATGAAATATTAAATCGAATTCTCGTAATTCAATAATTCCGTTACGTATTATGAAAACTGCAGACAGTTAATCAAACTCTCTCTCAGTAAAAACAGGAACCACACATAAATCGAATAATTAAATGTAATAATTAATCAATATGAAAAGTATTAAGCTTATTATTACTAACTCCAATTCCACACAAAAATCTAATATACCCATTAATAACAATAGCAAACGGACGCTACTGCTGGTACCTGCGAGAATAAAGGCACGTGATCTAACTAAGATAGCGGTGAAGAGTCAAATGAACTCAAACGAAGCGTTTATCATTAGCTGAAATACTCTGGTTATGATTGTCTAAATTGTATAATTATATAAATGCAAATATATATAAATGAATAGTGCACAAATAAGTCGGTTGATATAAAAGCATAATGATCAAGATAGCATATAATTATATTAATTATTAATTATTTATAAAATAATAATTATTTACAATAGATTATATATTTTTTGCACTAGTATTGAAATGAAGGGGATTTATTTGAAAAAAAAAAAAATGACTGAACTACTGATTCGTCAGAGCACATACAAAAAGTATCCATAAAATCCTTAGAAAGAAAAATACGGAACTATATTTTTTGAACTCCCAGAGAATATAACAATTTGCCTTATAGAGGTCCTCGTATCTGCCACTATCTAACAAAATAAATACCAGAGAAAACAAAACTACCAAGAGTTAGCAAATGATTCTCGCGCTCTCTCAAAGACCATAGCCTTCGACGAAAATCAATATTTAAACTTCAATTAATAAAAGCATTTAAGAATTTTAGAAAAAAAGAAACTCTAATAAATGCCCAATATAATCTAATAAATACTCCTAAAATAAAATATATACTATATATAAATAATATATATTATATAATAATACATGCAAACCAAATACTTATAATTATAATTTATCCAGTTAGATTTATATTTTTATATTATATTTATAAAATAATATATATATAAAAACATAATATATATATAATATAATATGATATGAATATTTAAACTATATTTTTTTTTATTCTCTTATTTCCATCATATTAGGTGTAATTATAGTATTTACTATTGTATATGGATAAAACCTTATTTTGCACGGTGGTCTCAATACGTAAATATACTACTATATCATATTCATGATACTTGCAATTATAATTACTATCTTTATTTATTAATAAACCTCTTGTTTTAATAATAATAGTGATGATAGAAAATTCATAAACTATATAAAATAACTTAAGAATAAGTTCCTTATAATATAAAATATTAATCTAATGGATGCGTTGAGATTTATATAATTTCATTGTATTATATATTAGTATGTCTCTATGTAAATACTTACTTATTGATTGATATACAGTGCTGTTGATTATCATGCTTCTATCTATTATATATATATATAAATATAATATATATTATATATATATTTTTACTCTAGTACTATTATAGTAATATTTAATTGTTAAGGTATAATTCCTTAAAGTATATATATAATATGATATATATATATATATATATATACTATATGCTGACTTTTTAATATTTTTTGGGCTTGTCACTTGAAGGCATAGTAGGCAGTGCCTATCTGCCTTACCCCCAATACATGCCAGTCCATCTTGTATTCTTATTATATAACTTAGTAACAAATTACTGATATTTACTGAATATAATTAAGTAACTCTTACTATAGCCTATGTTGCTTTTTATTGTGACTTTATAATTATCTGTTTTAGCAATATAAATATAACTGATATAGTAGTATTTATTCTTACTATTCTCATTCCTATATATATATACTTCATATCTTAGTTCTCATATTATAGAGTGACGTATATCTAGTTTATATATATTTGTGTTACTATATATATATTATATAGAACAAAATTATGAACAATACAGTTATTTCTCCACTCAGGGAAATAATACCATAATCACTGCACTCGACAACTTAACTAGAACTAATTAACCACCTAAAAAACCCAAATCACAAATTGTTAACATAATACACATTTTTTCGAATTCACATTATTAAAAACTTTCTTCACAAGAACAATTGCCAACTACTTTACCAATGATTCATACCTCAGTATCTCTGGGAGAATTAGCTCTCATGATAGTGCGCATATTTGATAGAAGCGTCAATCCAACCAACAAAGAATTAAAACTCATCAATCCATCAAAAAAGAGAACAACTCTTCAAAAAAGCCCAAATCTATACTATAACACACGCAAACATCTTGCATACTATTACAGCAGACATAGAATCAAATTAAACTATTAAGACTGCGCTTAAAAAACTCACATGCGCCAAGTGTGGCCAATTTCAAGGAGAAACATTTCAAAGCATAAATAGAGACAATAAAACATGAATACAAAAATTAATAATAATTAAAAAGAAATATAGGAGAAACAAGATACAATTACTTGCTAAAACACCTATGACACGGTCATCGTGCTTAATTCACTCGCATATTAGCCTAACAATAATATGTAACTCCAGATACTATCTTTCCATCGCCTCTCACTGTACTATATACAATTTTCTACATTGTCCCTATCTGGTAAAACAACATTCATGATATCAATTAATACACAACACTATCCATCAAACAATCACTAAAGCTGTGAAAAAAAACCTTCATTATCTGATGACTCTTATTATTGAATCTCCTTGGACGCCCATTTTAGGTTTCTGTCGACTCCAACACTCGCTGCAAGGATACTAGAAAAACTTAGAATAACAATAGTGTCAACAAATATAATTTCAACATAGCTATTTTCACACAGAAACATAAATATTCACATATCATGGGCTCTTATCACAATCATAAACCAAAATTATAACCAACTTACACTCCGCTCACTCTATACTAATACGTCATTTTCAAACTCAATAACCTAACAGCACGGTCCTCATACACTTCAAACACTTACACAAACGAATAATCCAAAAACATATATTATCAATCTTTCAATTTACACGAAAGCCATTTGAAGCAAGTACTCTCTAATACCCTAGATATCACTATTCTAAAAATCGCTCCACAATCAAAAATATTTAACAAAATTATTCTCCGACTATGCTCTACCTGAAATGAGAATGTAAGATAACTTATATTTTCTATACATATTTCCCTTCATATTATCTTGGTTATAAACCTGTACAACGTCAAATATCATTACAAAAATTATATGAGCAACACCATTCATATCAAATGCGCGCCATATACTCTCTCTTTAGTATACATCAACCACGGTGTAGATATGCTAATGCGCGCTCACATATATCTCCCTCAATATTCATACCTATATCACATCTATGAACCTCCACAAACTAGAAACATAACCTCTTAGTTTATCTAGATATATATTCTCTCTACGTTGGGTGAGCTCTCGATTCTTTATTTAATTTACCTTTGAGACACCCTAGACTCTCAGCAGAACTAAAGAAGAGACTAGGCTAGTATATTATCCATGTGCTTTAATACCAGCGATACATCAAATCACCTTAACTACCAGACTTACAGAAATACAAAGAATGTCTACGCCTCCACTCAATAAACAACTCACCTATAACATCTAATACACCAACTACTCTGGACTCACACATCACCTGCTCACATAATAATTTGCAGCACCCCCCCCCTACTCATCAATAAAGTCTATACTATAAACAATATAGTAAACTCATAATTACCACACCCCTACATAACAAAAAAATCTCACCAAATCCTGCAGGCTAACACTTGTACTACATCATACTCAACCTTTACAAAAACACTCACAATCCACTATACTACACGGAACAACCTATATTTTCATATCTCATATATCAAGCCAAGAAGAAATTATAAATAACATACTTAGAACCCCATCCGTCACTCGAACCAACAGACTTTCACATAAACAACATAATTAAAATCCACACCCATACTTATGATACAAACATACATATATATATTTGATTATCCTCACGCACTAAACTATTTAGGATCTCTATAATAACTTGCACCCCTCACATACTACCCTATATACTACTGACTGAACACTCACATCATTAAATAAGACACTTATAAATAACACTCAAACAATAAAGCACTACGAATCTATATACCAGAGTACTATGTGATTACATTCATAAACTTCACCCTCAACAACATACATAAATACTGTACACGTAATAAGTAATACTACAAAAATACTTATGGACTAACACCAGACGGCATTACGACGTCTTGGGACATAGAATAAATCGATACACGTCAAATCATTCTTTGCCGAAAACCCAAAACACCCAAACATTCCATAACAACTCGCATCATAACGAACGCCTACCTTCCAAACTCCCCGCACTCATTAGACTCAAACACCTCCGATCATTCTAACAATCGTCTATCAACCACTTTTGCTTTATAGCCAATCCAACCTCTCGGCTGAACTCATACATCTCCGCGTATCGGTCCATACACAATAGACCGCGAATCACATAATACGCATCAACTTCCATATCATCCTAACCCTATTTTTGCGAGCTGCAAAAAATTATCGTGAAAGGGAACTCTTTTAAGTATATCACATGATAAGAACCAACAAATCTAAGCTATACTAAAATTTCTAAAACCTAATCCAGAACACTATCGCTGACCAAGTTGTTTTTTTATTTAGTACATTCGATATCACCATATCCCAATGAAGAACTAACCAGTCACCTTCGGCCAAATTAAGATGCGGCCACCACCCCAAACTTACAAATACTACAAACACAGCATTCAACCTCAACCACCACGCACAACACCTATGCTGTCCACTGCTCACACCAGGATCCTACGGCAAAACACATCCCACATTCTTACTCTACCTGAATTTCTCAAACCTCTCAACCAGAGCAATCTGGACAAACATTTCAACACCTGGCAGATATCCTGCGCGGGAAATAATGGCACTCTCAATTAAAGAGCCAGAAGTGCGTCAAAGGCTGAGAAGTAAATATATATACTATATATAATAATATATATATATCGAACCCTATACTCAATACCCCACCATATATATATATAACCATAAAACATAAATATAATATATAATATAATTATATCAAATATATAATATAAATATACCTAACTTATAAACATAATATATAATAATACAAACCCTCATATCAAATATTAACTCCATATAACACTATAGATATATCAATAAATACCCTACCATATATAATTAGAATTTCCTTACTGGTCTCCCCGATACAGGGGGGAGGAGAATGACCAGAGGAGCATGAAGGGAACAATATACCCCTCCCTCTCTCATTCATGAACCCTCTCCTCTCCTTTTTGTTATAAATTCGAAGGGACGGAGACAAGGCTGGAAGTTTCCTAAATCCGCTTCTCTGTGTTCAGTCTTTAGACAAAGTTAAGCCGACTTCTAACTTACGTCGAACGATACCATAAATACACCATTAAAAAAAAGGCGAAG
>JABUQX010093567.1:12500-15000 GCA_015478945.1 Trachelipus rathkii | reverse complement strand
TATATTAAAGATGTTTTAAATTATACAGTAGTACCAATACCCTTTCTAGGCCTAAATATTGACTATTAATACGGATTTTATATATACAGTATATATATACCGTATATATATATATATATATATATATATATATATATATATATATATATATATATATATATATATATATATATATATATATAGTATATATATATATATATATATATATATGATCAAAAAAAGGATGGTATAACAGGTGGTTTTGGGGTGTCGGGAGAAAATGAGAATGGTAGGAAGGTGATTGATTTCTGTGAAGAGAGAGGTATGTGTGTAAGTAATACTTTCTGTAAACACAAGAGTATCCATAAGTATACTAGAGTTGGTGTAGGTAGAGATGGTATCGAAGTGAAAAGTATGACTGATTTTGTGTTGGTGAAGAAGGAGATGTTGAAGTATGTATTGGATGTTAAATCAGTGAGGGGTTTAGGAATGGGATTATCGGATCATTATGTTGTTCTATGTAAAATTAAGTTAGTGTGGGCTTGGATGGAGAGGAAGGTGATACGGAAGGAAGTGGGTAAAATTAAGAGTGAAGTTTAGTGAACAAGGTAATAAGGATAAGTATGTAAGAACGCTCGCAAGTAAATCAGTTGAATGTGAACAAGTTGAAACTGAATAAATCTGGAAGCAAATGAAGAAAGCAATTGTTAGCAGTGCAAAAGAAGTATGTGGGTGTGCTAAAGTAGGAAGTAAGAATGATAACAGTGAGTGGTGGAATGAAGAGGTGATGCAAGCGGTTAAAAGTAAAAAAGAAGCATGGTTGAATGTACTAAAAGCAAATGATGAAGTTTCAAAAGAAAGATGCTTGGAATTATATAAGGAAGAAAAAAGGAATGCTAAAAGATGCATTCGTAAGAGAAAAAAAGAGGTAAATGAAATGTTTGGAAGGAGGATGAATGGGGACATGCAAGGGAATAGGAAGCTCTTCTGGAAGGAAGCGCGAAAGGTTAAGAATTAAAATAAGGGGAACCTGCTTAGAATAATGAATAGGGATGGTGTTTTTGTAACTGATGAAATGGATGTGAAGGGAGTGTGGAAAGAACACTTTGAAAATCTGTATAATATTGGCAGTAATGATGAGGTGATAATGACTGTGTGGGTTTGATGGTACAAGAAGGAATAGGTATTTTGGGGATGAGGTTATTAGCAAAGAGGAGGAAATGGGTAGAGTGAGAAAGTTGAAGAATGGTAAATCTGCAAGTATAGATGAAATTACTGGTGAAATGATCAAGAACGGAGGCAAGATGGTGATTGATTGGATCTTGAAGTTGTGTAATAAAGCGTTTATGGAGGGTATAGTTTCGAGGGATTGGAGGAGAGCAGTAATAGTACCTTTATATAAGCGTAAGGGAGATAAAGGGAACTGTAGAAATTATAGGGTATTTAGTTTATTGAGTGCTGTAGGGAAGATATATGCTGGTGTTTTGGTCAAAAGAGTGTGCCGAGTGACTGAAGGACTGATTGGTGAAGAACAAGGTGCGTTTAGGAGTAGTAGAGGATGTGTGGATCAAATCTTTACATTGAAGCAAATGATAGAGAAAATGAGAGAGAGGAAGAATAAATTGTATTTAGGTTTTATGGATTTGCAACAGGGGTATGATAGAGTTAATAGGGAAGGTCTATGGCAGGTGTTAGTGATATATAGTGTTGGTGATAGGCTTCTGAATGGAATCAAAGTATGTATGATGATAGTGAGGTGTGTGTAAGAATAAATGGTGTCAAAAGTGATTGGTTTAGTATTAATAGCGGAGTGAGGCAGAGTTGTGTTATGTCTCCTTGGTTATTCAATTTGTATATGGATGGGGTTATGAAAGAATTGAAGGTGGGCGTGACAGGAAATGGAGTTAGAATGATGGAGATGAGTGGAGGGTGCCCTACCTATTATATGCGGATGATTTGGTTTTGTGTGGCGAATCTGAAGAGTTTGAGAGGATTGGTAGAGAGATTTGGCAGGGTGTGTAAAAGGAGGGGTTTGAAAGTAAACGTAGATAAGAGTTAGGTTATGGTTGTGAGTGAGGACAGTCCTCAGTGTGAAGTTATGTTAGATGGTGAGCAGCTGGAACAAGTGTCTGAGTTTAAATATTTAGGGTATATGTTGGATGAGAAGGGAACGGATGATGCAGAGTTTAGTAGGAAAGTTGTGAATGGCAGGAAGGTGGCTGGTGCAATTAAATTGTTGGTGAATGTAAAGGAACTAAGTCTTTAGTGCGCTAGGGTCTTACATGTCGGTATGTTGTTACCTGTGTTATTGTATAGTAGTGAGACTATGGTCTGGAATAAGAAGTATAGATCTAAAGTTCAATGTGTCCAGATGGACAATCTTAGGGGCATGCTAGGTGTGAGAAGAATTGATAAAATGAGGAATGAACATATTAGAGAGTTGTATGGTGTGAAGAAAGGGGTAAATGAGAGAATAAATGAAAGTATGTTGAGATGGTTTGGTCATGTGGAAAGGATGAAT
>JABUQX010093567.1:0-7500 GCA_015478945.1 Trachelipus rathkii | reverse complement strand
GAATGAGAGTAAGGAGAATCTGCATAGAATAATGAATAGGGATGGTGCTTTCGTAACTGATGAAAATATATGAGAAGAGTATGGAGGAAAACTTCGAAAATCTGCATAACATTGGCAGTAATGAAGAGGTGATAGTGAATGTGTGTGGGTTTGATGGTGCTAAGAAGAAATAGGTATTTTGGGAATGAGGTAATTAGTAGGCGTGTTAGGTGTGAGAAGAATTAATAAAATGAGGAATGAACGCATTAGGGAGTTTTGTGGTGTGAAGAAAGGCGTAAATGAAAGAATAAACGAGAGTATATTGAGATGGTTTGGGCATATGGAAAGGACGGATGATAGTCGTTTGGTTAAGTGGATGTAAAGTGGTTGATTTGCTGGGAATCAACTGGCTGGGTGGATTGAGTCAGTAAAGGAATGCCTGAAGGAGAAGAATCTGAGTTTGGCAAAGGCTAGAAGAAAGGTGCAAAACAGGAATGAATGGCGGGTTTTTGTGAGGTGGGTGTGGTTGTAGGATTTGCCCAGGAAATGAACCCTACATTGGTGAGATACCACAGTGATGGTCCGTCAAGACATGTAAAAACAGGGTGGATTTTTCTTACTACGACGAGTTCTCACTTAGGGGTATAAAGAGGAAGGTAAAGGGGGATTTCTTTTCGAGTTGCATCATGTTTTTCTACTACTTTTCTGTTCCGGTGTATGCTATGCACCTCACCCCCAATCTGGATAGGAGGATGATAATGTATATATATATATATATATATATATATATATATATATATATATATATATATATATATATATATATATATATATATATATATATATATATATATATATATATATATATATATATATATATATATATATATATATATATATATATATATATATATATATATATATATAGGCCAGCGTTTAGATTAGGTGACACCTGTATCTAAAAAACTGCGATAGCTACATAAAAACTGAATACATTTTTGAATTCAGCGAACATTTTAATGCAGGTAACTTAAGGTGTCAGAAAAGGAAAAAATATTTTATTAATTATTAATAAAATAATTAAAATTATTAATAAATTAATTAAAATAATACGGCTGAATAACATCTTACGCCTGGCATTTTGGTACTTCTTCTGGCAGCAAGACTCCTCCTCCTACTCCTCCTCCTCCTCCTGCCGTTTGTGAAACAATGAGAAAAAATATTTTTACTTTTTAATTGTGAATGAAAAACATTTTTATTCATGTTTTTCGGTATATATATATATATATATATATATATATATATATATATATATATATATATATATATATATATATATATATATATATATATATATATATATATATATATGTTCTTAGGTTAGGTAGGTTAGGTTACTTAAGTTTGGTTAGGCTAGGTTAGGCTAAGATAAGGTTAGGTTAGGTTAGGTTAGGTTAGGTTAGGTTAGGTTAGGTTAGGTTAGGTTAGGTTAGGTTAGGTTAGGTTAGGTTTGGTTAATAACATCTTTCTTCTTTAAACAATTGTAGCCTTTCCACTCATCTGTTATAATTGTTGTTTTTGGCTTTATGTATGTCTCTATTACTTTCAATACCATTTAACTAATCCTGCTCATTACTGGTACTAAAAAACATTTACCTGATCCTCTTTCTATACCTCCTATGACCAATCGACTTTTCAACATTCGTCATCTTTATAATTTCGTTTACCAAAAACTGCTTATCAATTGGAAACTTGTCGTACACAATATCATTATTATTATTTTTTTTATCGCACTTCATTTTATTTCTTCTTCATTTTCCTGCATTAAAATGTTCGCTGATTTCAAAAATGTATTCAGTTTTTATGTAGCTATCATAGTTTTTTAGATACAGGTGTCACCTAATCTAAACGCTGTATATATATATATATATATATATATATATATATATATATATATATATATATACTATATATATATATATATATATATATATATATATATATATATATATATATATATATATATATATATATATATATATATTTATATATATATATATATATATATATATATATATATATATATATATATATATATATATATATATATATATATATATATATATATATATATATATATATATATATATATATATGTAAGGAAGTAAGTGGAAAGAATGAAGAGTGAGAAGTTAAGTGAAGAAGGTAATAAGGAATAGTACTTAAGAGCACTTGCAAATAAATCAGTTGAATGTGAACAAAATGAAACTGAGCAAATCTGGACACAAATGATGGAAGCCTTTGTTAGTAGTGCAAGAGAAGCATGTGAATGTGCTAAATTAGGAAGTAAGAATCTCAATAGTGAATGGTGGAATGAAGAGCGGTTAAAAGTAAAAAAGAGGCGTGGTTTAATTAATGTGCTAAAAGCCAATGATGAGGTCTCAAAAGAAAGATGTTTGGAATTATATAAGGAGGAAAAAAGGAAGACTAATAATTGCATACATAGGAGCAAAAATGAAGTAAACTAACAGTTTGGAAGAAGGATGAATGGGGACCTACAAGGGAATAGGAAGCTTTTCTGGAAGGAAGCGCGAAAGATTAAAAATGAGACTAAGGAGAATCTGCGTAGAATAATGAATTGGAATGGTGCTTTCGTAACTGATGAAATGGATGTGAGAAGAGTGTGGAGACACTTCGAAAATCTGCATAACATTGGCAGCAATGAAGAGGTGATAGTGAATGTGTGTGTTTGATGGTGCAAGAAGAAATAGGTATTTTGGGGATGAGGTAATTAGTAAGGAGGAGGTAATGGGTAGGGGAGAAAGTTGAAGAATGGTAAATCTGCAAGTATAGATGGAATTACTGGTGAAATTATCAAGAATAGAGGCGAGATGGTGATTGAATGGATTTGAAAGTTGTGTACCAAAGCTTTTAAGGGAAGTTCCGAGAGATTGGAGAAGAGCAGTAATAATACCCTGTAGGGGCAACTATAGGCCCTCTAGTTACACATATAGACTAATATAAAATAATATAGACCACTATAAACTAATTCTACTATAGTTTAGGGGAATTAGTTTATTCAGTGTTGTAGGGAAGATATATGCTGGTATTTTGGTAGAAACTGCACGTCGAGTGACTGAAGGACTGATTGGTGAGGAACAAGGTGCATTTGGAAGTGGTAAAGGATGTGTGGATCAAATTTTGGCTTTGAAACAAATGATTGATAAAATGATGGAGAAGAAGAATAAATTGTATTTAGGTTTCATAGATTTGCAACATGCGTATGACAGAATTAATATGGAAGCAGGTGGTAAGTGTTAGTGAAATATGGTGTCGGTGATAAGCTTCTGAATGGAATCAAAAGTATGTATCTCGATAGTGAAGCGCGTGTAAGAATAAATGGAGTCGAAGTGAATGGTTTAATATTAATAACGGAGAGAGGCAGGAATGTGGTATGTCTCCTTGGCTATTTAATTTGTATATGAATTGGGTTATGAAACAATTAAAAATGGTGGTCACAGGGGAAGGTGTTAGTATGACGGAGAATGGAAGAGAGTGGAGGGTAGGGTGACCTGCTTTTTGCATGATGATGACTTGGTTTTGAGTCATGAATCTTAAGAGAGTTTGAGAGGATTGGTAGAGGGGTTTGGCAGGTGTGTAAAAGGAGGGGTTTGAATGTAAATGTAGATAAGAGTAACGTTATAGTAATGAGCGAGGAGAGTCCTTGGTGTGAAGTTATGTTATATGGTGAGCAGCTGGAACCAGTGTCTGAGCTTAAATATTTAGGATAAATGTTGGATGAAAAGGGAACAGATGATGAAGAATGTTGTAGGAAAGTTGTGAATGGTAGGAAGGTGACTGATGCAATTAAATCCTTGGTGGATGTAAAGGGACTAACTCTTGAGTGAGCTAGTGTTTTACATGAAGGTATGTTGTTACCAGTGCTAACGTAAAGTAGTAAAACTATGGTCTGAAATAAGAGGCACAAATCTAAGGTAAATTTTAAGTTCGTGTTAGGTGTGAGAAGAAATTATAAAATGAGGAATAAACACATTAGGAAGTTGTGTGGTGAGTGAAGAAAGGCGCAGATGAGAGAATAAACGGAAGTACATTGAGATGGTTTGGTCATACGGAAAGGATGGATGATAGTCGGTTGGTTAAGTGGATGTATAGTGGTGAGTGTGCTGGGAATCAACCGGCTGGAACACCGAAAAAAAGATGATGGAGTCAATAAAGGAATGCCTGAAGGATGAAATGTGAGTTTGGTAGTGGCGAGGAGAAAGGTGCATGATAGGGGTGAATGGTGGGAATTTGTGAGGGGGTATGGTTTTGGGATTTGCCCAGGGAATGAACCCCACCTTGACGAGATACCACAGTGATGGTCCGCCGCAGACCCGTGAAACCTAAGGATAGATTTTTCTTACTGCGATGAGTTCTCACTTGGGGGATGAAGAGGACGGCCATGTTCTTCTACTACATTTCTGTTCCGGTGTATGTTATGCACCTCATCCCCAATCTGGTGTAGGAAGATGATAATATATATATATATATATATATATATATATATATATATATATATATATATATATATATATATATATATATATATATATATATATATATATTATATATATATATATATATATATATATATATATATATATATATATATATTAAGGGGTGTACCGGAACTGAAATTTTCAGTTCCGGCCGGAACCGGAATTAGCCGGAATCACAAAAAAAAATTCCGGCCGGAACCGGAATTTCTTATGAACTTTGCCTTAACTATAAAGAAATGTAAAAAAAATATATTTTATATAACTTTCAACATAAAATCTTATATTTAGTACAACGCCACTTCATGAGCATATGGAAAATCATCATTGAAGAGAATATATGGAAGTCCAAAAATTTTAATAGTAAAAGGGAGAGTCTTGTATTTTCTAGAACAGGGGAAACCACAAAAGAGCAATAGATCCAAGCCGTGAAATAAGTGAGTTTTGAGGAGAGTTTCTCCCCAAAAAAGATTTGGCATATCAATGACCCCAAATCACAGAAAATAATGAATTTTATCGCAATGAGTAACCAGCCATTCACAGTCACAGAAGAGAAGGGATTCATAGAACTTATTGCCCATCTTCAACCAAAATATCTTATTCCTAGTAGAAAATATTTTGTAGAGATGTTACCAACTTCATACAGGAAATTGAGATCAGCAGTATTCGAGAAGTTATCTAAAGCTGATCAGATATCATTTACTACAGATATATAGAGAGCTAAATAATTCAAACGACTCATTTATTTCTTTAACTACACTCTGGCTTACCAGCGAGTTTGAAAAAATGAACTGCACACTCCATTGCAAGTATTTCCCAGGTTCTCATTCTGGAATTAAAATCACAGAGTTTTGAAATTACGATGAATAATTGGGAAATTTCTCCTAACATAATCCATTTGATCCTTCGAGATGGAGCATATAACATGAAACTTGGAACTGATTTAGCAGGATAAACAAGTTTTTCTTGTTTTATTCATAAACTTCAATTTATTAAAGATGCCTTATTTTCTCAAAGAACAGTGTGATTTAAATATTTAATAAAGAAATGTAGGAATATTTGTACACATTTCAATCATTCCAGTTTTTAAGCTGTAATGAACTTAAAAGAATACAAAGAGACTTGGATCCACATCTTGCAAGCCACTTATGCCAATTCAAGATGTTAATACAAGGTGGAATAGCACATATTTGATTCTAGAAAGAATTGAATGTTTGAAAAGACCTCTGCAAGTTTATATTATAGAACAATCAATCATTTAAGCTTTGACTGCTAATAAATGTCAAATACTTGAAAAAATTCTAAGAGTTTTGCAACCATTTCTCATGGTTACGCAAACTATAAGGCAAAATCAATTATATCATCAACTATTCTACATATTTGAGCTTTCCTTCCAGCATATCTGTCAAACTCTGAGGATGACAGCAGAGAATAAAGAAGAGCTGATGAAGGCATTAGAGTTTACATTTATGAATAAAAAGGAAGAGAAAGGATCAATAGACATATATCAAAACAAGATAATTGTTTTAAATACTGTAGTAGACTCAATATACTAACTGCTTTTATTTTCTAATGAAATAAGAGAATTGAGTAGAAAATGGATGCTTGAAGAAATAAGCAAATAATTGAAGGTAGAAAGTGATAATAGTAGTAGCAGTACAGAAGAAGGTTCAGACGATGAGTCATTTTCAGAAACAAGCATTATCTACAATAAACTTAGATTTGCCAAGTACCTCAAAATCATCAGGAGCATTAAGAAAAGAAATTACTGAAAAGTTACTTAGTTTTTATAAGTTTGAAGAAAGTGAAAGTGACAGCGAGTCAGTTAGTGTAAAAAGGAAAAAAAAATCAGTGGCTCTTCAAAAGGTGAAATTCTTAAAGAAATTGAATTTTTTTTTTTTACCAGAAAAATCAATTTCTAATCTGGGAAAAGAAGAATTCCTTAATTGGTGAAAAGTGACCAAAGCTAAATTCCCAAACATAGCAGTACTAGCCCAAAAATTACTCTCCTTTCCAGTCTCCTCCATATATTCAGAGAAATTATTTTCATTTTCAGAAGCAGGAAATATATTTGAGGAAAAACGTTTAAAAATATCGCCCAATACTGGTGAACAGTTTTTCTTTTACTTCACCACAATTCAGCAATATTTTCAAAAGTGTTTAAAGAAAGTTAACTTTATATATATATATATATATATATATATATATATATATATATATATATATATATATATATATATATATATATATATATATATATATATATATATATATATATATATATATATATATATATATATATATATATATATATATATATATATATATAAGGAAGTATTTATAGAATGTATTTATTTTTTATTTACAGTTAACGTTTAAAGAAATTTTGCTTATATATATATATATATATATATATATATATATATATATATATATATATATATATATATATATATATATATATATATATATATATATATATATATATATATATATAAATAAAAATTATATATATATAATAATATATATATATATATATACAAAGGTGGGCACCGTTAATGAGAAAGTTAACGCCGTTAATCCTTAATCATTAACAAAAAAAATTAACGGCGTTAACCATTAAAGCGTTTATCGGTAAAGAATGTAGCGGAAGTTAACGTTAATCGTTAACGTTAACCGTCTTCAAAATATGTAGGAATAGTAATAATAATTGTTAATTTTCTTTTATTATGATTGCAGATATTCAAATTATTTTAGTGAAAAAATTACATATATATATATACATATATATATTAGTGATACAGGTAACATCCGCATCCGCATCTGCATCCGCGGAGCATCCGCACATTATTAAAGATCCGCATCCGCGCTTTGCCCTGCGGGTATTACGCGGATATTTATTGTTGAGATTTAAT
Organism: Trachelipus rathkii; assembly: GCA_015478945.1. Classification (NCBI taxonomy): domain Eukaryota; kingdom Metazoa; phylum Arthropoda; class Malacostraca; order Isopoda; family Trachelipodidae; genus Trachelipus; species Trachelipus rathkii. Next base: position 50 of record JABUQX010093567.1, on the reverse strand, counting down.
AAATTATTTTATAATAAAAATACTTATGCATTCAAAAACGGCTTGATATT
>JABUQX010093566.1:17500-25000 GCA_015478945.1 Trachelipus rathkii | reverse complement strand
AAAAAAATTAAATCTTAATGGAGAAATCTAGCGTTAAATTGTTGAAAACAAAAGACAAAAAAAACCTTCAATGCAAATTTGAAAAGTTTGCTACACAGCAATAATCGAAACACAAAATTAAAAAATTAAAAAAAATATAAAGAAATTTGTGATAGTAAAAATGCGCTCTGGCCTTTATCCCTCCCTGTGTAAGTTCAATATATAATGCATATTGCTACAACAATATAAAAAATTGTCACCTATGTTAGGAGAATGTATTATTGTTTATAATATTATTATTAAATTATTATTATTATTATTATTATTATTATTATTATTATTATTATTATTATTATTATTATTATTATTATTATTATTATTATTATTATTATTATTATTATTATTATTATTATTTTATATCAGTATTATCATTATTATTTTTATTATTATTATCTATATTAATTATGATTATTATTGTTATTAAATATTATTGTTATTATTATTTCTAAAGTTTTGATTATTAGTGTACGAAAAGCTTTTTTTTTTATTGTAATTTTAAAACGTGTATTCCTAAAAATCTGGCGTACATTAGCTACTTTTTTTGTATGAAACTCCTTCCATTTTTGTTCGGATTATCAGAAATTACAAATAATATTTTAAAATTTTGAGGATAGCAGCAAAAAAGTTTCATTTTTATTTCTATAGAGAATAAATAAATTCGTTTTATTTATTTCTTTATTTTTCATTTAATATATATATTATATTTATATATGAAATATGATATATATATATATAATATATATATATATATATAAATAATATATAATATATTATATATATAGTGATAAATATTGACTACTTAATTTTACATTAGGAAAATTACAGAAAATTACAAAAAAGTTATGTCAAATTCTTATATTAAAACTATAAAAAAAAAATAATAATAATAATAAAAAATAAAAAGGAAAATTAAAGAAAATTCATTACTATTCATACTATGTGAACATCAACTATGGTTACAAAAAATAACCAAAATATTAGAAAGAGGTAGAAAAGCAAAAATTGAATTGCAAGCAGAAAAAATATAGATGACCACCAATGGATAGAAGGTGGGGCAAATAAGGACTTGCAAATAGAATAAAGGCTACAGAAAGCCGAATATTAAGAAAAACTAGTAATTAGGAGATACTGCAAGCAATATAAGCCATTGCAGAAACTCAAAACAAGCTACTGAAGCAACAAAACTGACTTTGCCAAATGTAAATTGAGAAAATAAAAGCAAAGTACAGAATTTGAACTTCAATCAAAATTAGGAAGAAATTGAAGAAACACTTAGTACCATCTATTCATTCAAGAGCTTATTAATTTCACAAAGAAGAAACTATTGAGGTGGAATTAATAGCAATTGACTAATACTTCAAGCTGAATCCTAAAAGCCAAAAAAATCACTTAGTAATTAATAATGAAGCTATAGAAGAGACCTGAGAACAACTAAGAAACTCTATAAAAGCTAAAAATTCATCCAGAAGAAACAAAAAGGGATTTTCAGCTATTAGAGCAATCTTCAAGCAACTTTATTAATAAAGCAGCAGTCCTACAATTTGAGTAATATCTAATCCACCCACCCTAAGCTCAGCCATTCTGAAATCCAAAAACATCAGTAATTAGAAGGTAATAGTTATATTTATAGGTATTAATATAGTTGGTGTGAATGTGGTATTAATATAAATAAGTAACATCTATGAGTTTTCAAACCAAAAGCTAATAAGGACAAAAATAAATAAAAAGTCCAAAATCAATATTTTTTATCTATTTCCAAAGAATTTATGAATACATTTTTTTAACAGGAATAACAATTTCTATGCATTTTTATGGATAATTATGTATAATTATATGTTTATTAGCATTTTTAGTATTTGTACTTTTTATATATTTATAGTTTGTTAATTTTATTATTTTAGGAAACCAGTTCAGTTCCCTACTAAGCAAGAAATAAAAAATGAGTTCTGAGCTGCGTTTTACCAACCTGATGTCAGGGATTTTCATTGATCCACTTGATGCAATATTCAATAAATTCTTCTAATTAGAAAGTTTGGGATGAAGATGAAGGACACAAAGCTGTCACTCAAGATGTAAGAATGATCGTCATCCGACTTGACAATAGTATTAATAAGTATAGCAAAATAAAAAAATAATAAAATAAATAAAAAATATATAACAGGTAAACTTATATATAATGAATATATAAAAATTTTATCTGTATATATAAAATGTATGTGAAAACATAACATCCTTTCCTTTATGAGTGAATGAATTTGATAAATATTTTTTCATTTTTTCTATTATTAGTTTTTAAGAAATCATAATATAAAAAAAAAGAGCGATATCGAACAAATAGAAGGTATCGACAATCAAGATGAAATAGAAACAACTGAAGGAGGTTTTAAGGTTCCTTCAGGAAAATTAGCAGCGGTTACCTTTAAAATTAATATTATTAAAGGCAAATTATGGCATGCTTTCTTAAATGACTTAGATTTAAGTCTCGAAATTAAAACTGATGAATTAACATTAAATGCAAAAGTAGAATCCTTAAAAAATTCTTGTAGGAATTAAATTACAGAATTCTGTAGGAGGCAGAAAAATTACAGCAGTGGCTACATAAAAACTTTAAAATCCATATTATGACGTTAAAAAGGTGATATTTCAAATATATGGAGTAAATATGAGCCAAGGATTAGACCACAAGATAGTGCTAGTAATGTATCAAGTAAAGTGAGTAAAGCAAGTGTAGCTAGTTCAAAAAGTGCAATAGCCCAATCTTTGTTACTTGAGATAGAAAAAAGTAAAATAAAATTACAAGAGCATGAACAATACTTGGCAAAAAAAAAGGGAACTAGAAAGTTTGGATTTGTACCAACACAGAAGTCATATAAAAAATTTGGAACAAAGTTTAATAAAAATCGAAGAAAAATTAGAAAATCCAATTTTCAGTATTAGCGATACCTCTGTAAAAACTGAGGATAAAAATGTAAATTTAACACAAACTAAAATAAATAGTATAGGTGAAAATAATAATCAGGAGGAGTCTAAATTAGTAGAAATTTTAAAACAAAAGTTAGAAGTGAGTAGGCCTATTTATAATCCTCTTCCAACATGTGAGCCTGAAATATTTAATGGAAAGGATCCAACTAAATTTAAAGATTTTATGCTAGTTTTTAAAACCAATATAGAAGGAAAATGTGAAAATGAAATGAACAAACTTTCCTATTTAATCAAGTATACAGAAGGTAAAGCAGAAAATATAGTAAGAAGTTGTATGCATTTGGATGAAAATATAAGTTATAAAAAGGCAGTAGAAAAACTCGAGAAACAGTATGGAAATGAACAAGTTATTGCTAATACATACCTAAAAAAGCTAGAAGACTGGAATGAAATTAAGAATGAAGATGGTGAAGCTATGGCAGATTTTTCTTTGTTTTTAGACTCTATCAATAATGCAATGGGAAATATTACTCCATTGAATGAATTGAATTCTACTGGTGCTATTTATAGAATAGTTAAAAAACTTCCCTACAAACAACGTGATAAGTGGAGATATAAAGTTGATAGTATGTATGAAGAAAATAAAAAGGTAAACTTTAGTACATTTACAAAGTTTGTTGAAAAAGAAGCAAGGATCATGAATACACCTCTATTTGGAGAACTTGGCATTGGTACAAAACCCAAACAAGCCAAATTACAAAGTGAAAAAGGTAAATCAATGTTTCAATGATAAAAAAAAATAAGACAATAAAATAATAATAATAATAATAATAATAATAATAATAATAATAATAATAATAATAATAATAATAATAATAATAATAATAATAATGACAATAAAAGGAATTATGGTAGTAGTAAAAGTAGTAGTAATAATAATAATAAATCGCAGTTTTGCAATTTTTGTAAAAAAGACAATCATAGTATACTTAAATGTAAAATTCTAGAAAAACAAAGCCAAGATGAAATAACAAAGTTCATTAAAGACAATAAATTATGCTTTAAGTGTCTCAGATCAAATCATTTTAGTAGTAATTGTAAAAGACCAGAAAAATGTGAAAAATGTAATAAGCAACATTTAACATTTCTGCATAGAGAAAAAGATAGTGCCAAAGAGCAAGATGGTTCAAATATCTCACCAGCAGCACTCACTGTGAATTTAGAAAATAAAGATAAGAAAGTAGAGTTAAAAGAATCAGGAAGTAATGAAACAAAAACCTTTCAGACAAAAGTAAGTAATAAAAAGCTATTTTACCCTGCAGTACCAGTTAAAATAAAGCTTAAAGGTAAAGATAAAGTGATTAAGACATACATGGGTCTAGATACATATTCTTCAGCATGTTTTATGGACTTAAATTTAGCTGCAGAACTAGGTATGTCATATATGAAACCTCAGAAAGATATAGATATTACTACTATGTATGGACAACATAAAATAAAGACATACATTTTAAATAATCTAGAAATCTATGATATTGAGATGAGGAAATCTGAAACCATAAATAATATATACTGCAAAGAAAATTGGCCCTTTAAAATGGAAGAAAGTCCATCTATCAAAGATATAAATGGATTAGAATACTTGAGTCATGTGCCCTTCAACTTCATAGAATCAAAAATTGGATTATTAATAGGAATGAACCAGAGTAAATTGTTAAAACCCATTGAAGTAGTGGAAGGTCATTATAACTATCCCTTTGCAGTTAAATATTTATTTGGATGGGCTTTACAAGGTTCGACACCAGATGGTATACCAGCTTTCATGAGTTTAAGATGTCATAAGACCCAAATACAACAAGAAGATGATAATTTGCTTGAAAAATATTGCTCAAGAGAGTTTTCTGAAAAGAATCCTGAGCAAGTCTGTGAAAGTGTAGAAGATTTGAAGTGGAAAAATAAGGTTGAAAATACATTACAAAGAACAATTACAGGTAAATTTCAAGTTGGTTTACCATTTAAAAAAGAAAATCAGCATTTTCCTAATAACAAAAATCAAGCATTAGCAAGACTGTTCTCATTAAAAAGTAAATTTTTAAAAGACCAAGAATATTTTGTACAATATTGTGATAACATAGATGAAATGTTAAAACTTAATTTTGCAGAAAAGATTGAGAAACATGAATTATTAAACAATGACAGATTCTATTTAACACACCATAGTGTAATCCATCCACAAAAGAAAAAATTGAGAGTAGTATTTAATGCAGCTTTGCCATACAATGGTATTTCTTTAAATAATAGTTTACTCACAGGGCCAGACTATATTTCTAACCTACAAGGCATCCTTTTAAGGTTCAGAAAAGAGAAATATGCTTTCATAGCAGATATAGAGAAGATGTTTTATCAAATACAGGTACTTGATAAAGATAAAGATTATCAGCGCTTTTTATGGTTTCCTGATGGTAATTTAGATAAAACTCCAGAAGAATATAGGGTTAAAGTTCATATATTTGGAAGTGTGAGCTCTCCTTCTATAGCAAATTATGTTTTGAAACAAACTACAAATGTAATTGAAGCAGAAAAATTCAGTAATCTAGCCAAAGATACCATACTTAGAAATTTTTATGTTGATGATTGTTTAAAGTCTGTGAAATCAGAAAATGAGGCTATAGCAGTTTATAAAGAAGTTAAAGAAATTTTAAAAATTAGTGGTTTTAATCTGCATCAAGTAGCTAGTAATTCAAAGAAATTTTTAGAAAATATTGATAAACAAGACTTAAGTAAAGATTTTAAAGAAATAAACTTATCCTTAGATGAATTACCTTCACAAAAAGTATTAGGCTTAAGTTGGGACCCAGAAATAGATTTAATGAAAGCTAGAGTTGATATACAAAATAAAGAAATGACAAAAAGAAGTATACTCAGTTGCATTTTTTCCATATATGATCCACTGGGATTTATTAGCCCAGTGCTAATAGTAGCTAAAAAGATATTTCAAAATTTATGCGATAAAAAGGTTAATTGGGATGATGAAATTCCATCAGATATAAAAAAAAGTTACATAAAATGGCTAAATGATGTTAATAAGCTAAATGATTTTCAAGTCCCTAGGCCATACAATCCAAATTGTCTAAAGTATAAAAGTGTAGAACTACATTATTTTTCAGATGGTTCACAAATTGCATATGCTGCAGTAGCATATATAAGGTTCATTGGAGAGAATAATGAAAAATATTGTTCATTGGTGTTATCTAAAACAAGATTGATACCATTAAATAAAAATTTGATGTTAACTATACCAAGAATAGAATTGAGTGCAGCCAAATTAGCTGTCAACATACATCAAATTTTAAAAGATGAATTAGATATGAACATAAACAAAGAGTATTTTTGGATAGATAGTGAAATTGTGTTACAATATATTAAAAATGAATCAAAAAGATTCAAAAGATTTGTACATAATAGAGTTAATTATATTAGATCACAAACAGATATAAGCCAATGGAATTATGTACCAGGTAAGCTAAATGTAGCAGATATAGCAAGTAAAGGGATATCTGTTAATGAGTTTTTGAACAATAAACTATGGAGCACTGGTCCAGAATTTTTGTACAAAGACAAAGCTCAATGGCCTGAGCAAAATAAAGAAAATAAATTAGATGATGAAAATGATGAAATTATAAAAAGTAAACCAGTAATGGCCATACAAGTACAAGAAAGCTCAACAGACAAGCTCATACATTCTGTCTCAGATTGGATGAAATTAAAAACAAAAGTAGCATGGATTTTAAGAGTTAAAGAAAATTTACATAAAAAAACCTGGAATAAAGGTGCAATGACAATCACAGAATTAAGAAATGCAGAAAAGGCTATTTACAAATATGTACAAAATAAAGAATTTCATGATATACAATACAAAATAAAAAAGAAAGAAGCCTTGCCAAAAAGGCACATTTTGGCAAAATTCCTACCATTTATAGATGATAATGGAATATTAAGAGTAGGTGGGAGGAATAAAAATCTGAATGATGTATCATATGATTTTAAACATCCAATTATCTTGCCAAATAGTCATGTTACAATGTTAATAATGAGACATTACCATAGAATTAATGGGCATTTAGGAAAACAAACAGTTTTAAATGCTTTAAAAGAGAAATACTATATCATTGGAGCAAGTAGAAGTATTAAGAAAGATTTTAAAAGATTGCATTATATGCAGAAAGCTCCATACAAGGCCAACTCAGCAGTTGATGGGAGATTTGCCGAAAGATAGATTAAAATGTGATGTACCACCATTTACAAGTATTGGTATAGATGCCTTTGGCCCTTTTCTTATAGTAAGGGGAAGAGGGAAAGTAAGAGAAAAAAGATATGGATTAATATTCTCATGTTTAAGTAGTAGAGCTATACATTTAGAGATGTTATATTCATTAGATACTGATGCTTTTATCAATGCTCTAAGAAGATTTATCAGTCGTAGAGGCAATGTGAAATTAATCCGATCAGATAATGGATTGAACTTTGTGAAAGCTAACA
>JABUQX010093566.1:0-5000 GCA_015478945.1 Trachelipus rathkii | reverse complement strand
ATAAAATAATAGATTAATAGATATTATAACTGTTTATATGTCATTAATCAGTGCTGAATTTGTAATGTACACACACACCAACACACACACATGTATATATATATATATATATATATATATATATATATATATATATACATATATTATATATATATATATATTATGTTATACATATTATTATTATTATACGTATTATTATTATGCGCACATCCACCTTTACATATTATTATTATTATTATATTTATATATATATATTATTATTATATATATATATATATTATTATTATATGTTATATATATATATATATATATATATAAAGTATATTTATATATATATATATATATATATATATATATATATATATATATATATATATAAATATAGAAAAAACATATGTATGAACTCGCCTCATATATATATATATATATATATATATATATATATATATATATATATATATATATATATATATATATATATATATATATATATATTTATATATATATATATATATATATATATATATATATATATATATATATATATATATATATATATATATATATATATATATATATATATTATATACATTTACTCTCGCTTTCTATATATGGGTTACAATCGTATGGCCCGTCCTAAAAACATTGGTAGCTGCATTTTTGTACTTTTACTCACACACACACACACACACACACACACACACACAATAGTATATATATATATATATATATATATATATATATATATATATATATATATATATATATATATATATATATATATATATATATATATATATATATATATATATATATATATATATCAGAGGCGACTCCTGCACTCGTGCTACTCGTGCTCAGCACGAGTTAACATTATAGAAACGATCTATTTTTGCAAATTTCGTGATGTTACGTTAAAATTCTCTTATTTTTTTTGCGAAAGTTGGTCATAATAAATATAAAAGATTATGCAAAATTAAAACGAAAAAGGTAAGAATAACCGCTATTAAATAACGCTTTTAACCCATTAAAAATGGCGGCAGTTCATGCCCATATCGGATGGCGGAGACGGCATCTGTGAATTTAGATTGATTTTAAATATTAAAGTTAATCCTGGATCGAACTATAGAAAACGTTAGAAAAAGAAAACGATTTAGAAGGAAGAACTTATTTAATATATATATATATATATATATATATATATATATATATATATATATATATATATATATATATATATATATATATATATATATATATATATATATATATATATATGCTGACCCCGCCCATCGTTCAACTATATTCTCTATGTCTCAATACTAATACTTTCCCTCAGTGTTGGAAGCACGCACATGTCCAACCTGTTCCGAAAAAAAGGAAGCCGCTCTGATCCTTCTAACTATCGCCCTATAGCTCTCACTTGTATTCTATCTAACTGATTTATGGTTTTCCGCCCTCAGGAACTACGGGGAGACTTGTGTGGTGGCGCTTGACATATCCAAGGCATTTGACCGGGTATGACACGCGTCACTGCTCTCCAAGCTCCCCTTCTTTGGGTTTCCTCCTTCTCTTTGCTTACTTATGTCTAGTTTTCTTTCAAATCGCTCAATATCGGCTGTTGTTGATGGGGCGACTTCTTCTTTTTCTTTCAATAGTGGTGTTCTTCAGGGTTCTGTCTTATCTCCTACTTTATTCCTACTTTTCATTAATGATCTTCTCACCTGCACATCTAACTCTATCCACTCGTATGCCGATGACTCGACCCTTCATTCTTCAACTCATTTCAATTCTGCTCCGTCTTTTACTTCTAGAATTGCTTCTCGTCTTAATCTTTCCGATTCTATTCTCGCTGACCTGGATAGAATTTCCGGGTGGGGTCGTCTCAACCTTGTGAAATTCAATTCTTTAAAAACCCAACTTCTACAAATCTCCCTCTCTAAGACACCTTCTAACTTTCCTATCTCTTTCGACGGTTCTCTCGTCTCTCCTGTTGACAATATAAACATCCTTGGCCTTAACATAAACAAAAAAATGTCTTGGAAACCTCACATCACAACGGTTGCTAGGGCGGCCTCAAAGAAACTGGGAGTTCTGTTTAGACTGCGAGACTTTTTTTCCTCTTCTCAGTTGCTCCAGCTATACAAGGGCCTCATTCGCCCTTGTATGGAGTACTGCTCTCATATCTGGGGGGCTCTGGTTTCACCCGGCTTTTGGATAGGGTCGAGTCAAAGGCCAAAAGGCTTATAAACTGTTCTGCACTTTCCAGTTCTCTTGACCCTCTATCTTTGCGGCGCGATGTTGGTGCTTTATCTCTTTTATAGGTACCGCAGCGGCAGGTGCTCGAGGGAACTTATCACTCGCGTACCACCACCTTTACGACGCCCTCGCATGAGTTTTGTGTTGATATTGGTAACTCCAGGCTAGTTTGCTGCTGCGGTGCTTTCTTCTTTCCTGCCACCTCTGTTCTGTGGAAATTCTCTTCCATCTTCTGTGTTTCCTGCTGAATTTAATCTCTCTCACTTTAAAGCGGTCTGTGCTCATCTGCGTAGTTTGCGTTAGTTGATGAATAACTGATGCGTGCAACACCCCCCTCCTTGAATAGGCTCTGGCCCGTGAGTAGGTGACACCGTAATATATAAGAGCAGCAGCGCGCAGCATATATATTACATATATATATATATATATATATACATATATTATTATTATATATATTATATATATATATATATATTATATATATATATATACATATATTATTATTATACTTCATATACTATTTATATATATATATATATATATATATATAAATTATATATATATATATATATTATAATATATATATGTTATTATTATTACATATATACATATATATTATTATTATTATATATGAGAGAGAGAGAGAGAGGGAGAGAGAGAGCACGAGTAGTAAAAAGTTACTGGAGTCGTATATTATATTATATATTATATTATATATATATATATATATATATATATATATATATATATATATATATATATATTATATATATATATATATATATATATATATATATATATATATATATATATATATATATATATATATATATATATATATATATAGTGCGTGTTTGTTTCAAAAAAGAGAGCATTGATGACCGTAAAGCATTAATCTAGAAAAATTAAAAAAATTTACAATTATTTTAAAAAAGTTATGTAACTTACCTTTACAATTTTATTTAAAAAGAAAGTCCGCTCTTCTATCTTTTGATTGAGCAAATTTATCAATCACTTTATTATTAAAATCTTGTATGCCCATAATAAAGTCTTTCTCGATCGAAAGCATTGCTAAGGCGGAAAGTCTTTCTTGCCCCATGGTGTTTCTAAGAAAGGTTTTAATCCTTTTTAAATAAGGAAAACAGCGCTCTGCTTTGGACGTTGTCATCGGAATGGTTATTAAAACTTTCAATAGTTTCACACTTTTACTAAAAGTGGCTTCCAAGTGATTTTCTGTAATGAAATCGAATAAAGCTATGGCTCCAGACATAGAACGAAATTCTTCTAGGCTATAAATTATAGATAGTTCTGTTTTAAGTTTCTTTATGTCAATGAAAGTGTACACTTTACAGGTTTCATTTACATTTTTCTCAGGAAAGATGGAATCATACTGAGGAAACATTTCCGGCAGAAATAACGTGGCAACAATTAAATGTCCTGAGAATGTAAATCTATCTTTTATCTGACAAATAATTGAGAGATGATTGATAGAGGGATTTGGCAGGGTGTGTAAAAGGAGTGGTTTGAAAGTAAACGTAGATAAGAGCAAGGTTATGGTTGTGAGTGAAGACAGTCCTCGGTGCGAGGTTATGTTGGATGGTGAGCAACTGGAACAAGTGTCTGAGTTTAAATATTTAGGATATATGTTGGATGAAAAGGGAACGGATGATGAAGAGTGTAGTAAGAAAGTTGTGAATGGTAGGAAGGTGACTGGTGCAATTAAATCCTTGGTGATAAAGGGATTAAGTCTTGAGTAGGCTAGGATTTTGCATGAGGGTATGTTGTTACCTGTGTTAATGTATAGTAGTGAAACTATGGTCTGAATAAGAGGTATAGATCTAAAGTACAATGTGTTCGGATGGAAAATCTTAGGGGTGTGTTAGGTGTGGACGAATTGATAAAATGAGGAATGAACGTATTAGGGGGTTGTGTGGTGTAAAGAAAGGAGTAAATGAGAGAATAAACGAGAGTACATTGAGATGGTTTGGTCATGTGGAAAGGATGGATGATAGTTGGTTGGTTAAACGGGTGTATAGTGGTGAGTGTTGGGAATCGACCGGCTGGGAGACGAAGAAAAGTGGATTGAGTCAGTAAAGGAATGACTGGAGGAGGAATGTGAGTTTGGCAGAGGCGAGAAGAAAGGTGCATAATAGGAGAGAATTTCCTGGGTTTTGTAAGGAGGTATGGTTGCTGGTCTTGCTCAGGGGATGAACCCCACATTGACGAGATGCTACAGTGAGGGTACGTCGCAGTCCCTTGAAGCCCTAGGGTGGATTTTTCTGACTGCGACGGGTTCTCACTTAAAGGTATAAAGGGGGCGGTAAGGCTGGGCTTTCTTTTCGACTTACGTCATATTCTTCTACTACTTTTCTGTTCCGGTGTGTGTTGCACACCTTACACCCAATCGTGGGTACAAGAGGTAATAATAATAATAATAATAATAATAATAATAATAATAATAATAATACATAATAATAATAATAATAATACACACACACCCACAAAAATAATAATAATAATAATAATAATAATAATAATAATAATAATAATAATAATAATAATAATAATAATAATAATTATATATATATATATATATATATATATATATATATTATATATATATAAATATATATATATATATATATATATATATATATATTGAAGCGGCGCACGAAAACGCTTTAAAGGTTTCTCACGATAAATGCGAAACTAAACACCCAAATTTGATCCGAACGAAGCAT